>PVKS010010612.1:0-52212 GCA_004027875.1 Aplodontia rufa | reverse complement strand
TTCAGCTATAAAAAGGAATGACGTTCTGTCATTTGTGACAACATGGATGCATCTGGAGAACATAGTTAAGCAGAAAAAAATGTGCATGATCTCATACTCAGGTGAAATATAAAGTTGAGCTCATACAAGTTGAGTAGAATGGTGATTAGCAGAGGCTGGGGAGAGTAGGAAAGGGAGAGACAGAGCTGAATGGATTTCTACCTGGAATGTTTTTGACAAGTGCCAACCAAGAGCAGGGCAGCGAGGCTTGATCTCACAGAATACTTGTATGTTGCCTGGATTACTGTAGAAACTGAGTTAGAATCTGCTTATGTCTTTAATATTTAATTTTGGGGTTGGGGATGTAGCTAAGTTGGTAAAGCACATGCTTAGCATGCACAAGGCCCTGGGTTCAATCCCCAGTACCATTCCTACCCCTGATGAACTGTACACACCTTGGGCTGGAGCGGTGGCTCAGTGGTTATGGCATTTGCTTGGTCTGCGTGAGTATTTGGGTTTAGGCCCCAGCACTGGGTACACAGTGAGGTATCTGAGCAATGAAAGCCACATGAAAAACTAAAAATAAAATTGATATATATTCTCTCTCTCTGATTATTCCTCTTTAAAAAAAAAAAGCACATATATATGAAAAGCATACAGCTTGAATAATAACACTCTTGTTCTCTGCCTGGAAGGTTTTGCAGTGTAGTACCTTGGTCTCCTTGCAACCTTTTGTGCATTGTCTTCCGTCGTAACCAGAGGTAAATACAGCATGGCTTTTGAGACTGTTGTAGGATTCTGTGACCTATGTCTACAACCTAACAAGTATTTAGATTATTTGAACTTTGTGCAGGAGAACCACACAGTGTGGATGCTTTTGCCTTTTTTAACTTTTTCCTCCAAACTGAGATTAATCTGTGGTGATGCGAGTTTGCAGTACTTAAGTTCCGCCATATGTACTGTAATTCATCAATTTGTGCTCTCGGTAAGGATTTATGTTTTCCTGGCATCTGGTGATGACTGTGATTGGGTTTGTTCTGGACTTCTTAGTATTGTGTTAACAAGTACCTACGGGCAAGAGTTTTTCTTGTGAATTTACCCTGGAGGAAAATGTCTGTGTTGTAGGATGTCGTCAAATTAACTAGAGAATGCTTTGCAACTTAAAATGCGAGGGGTTGTACTAATGTTTAACTCACTGATGCTGTAAGAGCATTGTTCCTTCACACATGGTCACCCCAGCATTTGGAGTTGCCAGAACTAAATTTTGCTGACTAGGTGAGTGTATTCAAGTATCTTGAGATGTTAATTTTTGCTTTTGTGGTCACTAATGACTTGAGCATCTTTCTACCGGCTATCTGAATCTTTTTAGAGGGCCACTGGCTATCTGAAACTTTCATTTCCTTTTGGGAAGGACCCACTCAAATCCTACTTTTTTTTTTTTTTAATTGGGATTTCTGTCTCACATCATTGATTTATGAGCAGTTATTTCTACCTTATGGTTGCGTGTGTCACTTTTATGTCTTTAGAATTTGCATCCAAGTTTTGTTAGTCTTTCTACATTAACTTTTTATTTTATTTAAGTAATTGTCCCCAAATCTAGTGGCTTAAAACAGGAGCCAGCCATTTTCATCTGTTCATTTGGGCTGGACTTGGGTAGCTCTCATCTGACATCCTCATGCATGTGCAGGGAATCTGCTTTTGCAGTTTGCAGGCCGAGCCACACGTCTGTCATCAGCCAGCAGGCAGGCGGGCCTGGGCATGTTCATGTGGAGGACAGTTTTAGGTCTAGCAGAGGTGTGCCAAGTTTCTTGAGGTGAAGGATCTGAATTGGCAGTGTCACTCTGCCCACATTCTGTTGGCTATAGGACCATCCCAGATTCAGGGGCTGGGAAAGTAGACTCTTGCTGTCCTTGGGAGGAGCTACAAAGTCATGTGGCACAGATGTGCCTGCTGGCTTACAGCCCATCCTGCCTTAATGCACAAGTGTACTTTCCTTCCATCCTCCAGAGTAAGAGTTTACAATCCTGTGGCTTCTTTTAATGCTTTCACAGTTTGGCCTTATACATTTAGGTCCTTCAGTGAGTCTTTTATTTTTAAGAGAAATTTGGTAACAGCAAGGACAAATGTCAATTTTATATCAGTTGCTTGATGTGAAATTTTATGTTCTCATTGTACAGAGACAGGAGCTGTGGGGAGTACAGGAGTCACTGAGCAGATCTTAGTGCTTTAGATCAGAGCAATGGGAGTGTATTGGTTAGGACATGGGCCTTGGACAGATGGCTCTTGAGTAAAATCAAGCCTTTGCTGTTGTAGCTGTGCAACCTTGCGCAGATGGCTTAACATGTTCAGGTTTATCATTTGAAAACTGGGATGATCTATTTATGTCGTGACAGTATGGAATGAGAGACAGCATGCATGCAACCACTTATGGGGCCTGACCATCGAAATGTTCACCTGTTTGACTAATTTGGTGGTGCTTGGGTTCAAACCCAGGGCCTTGCTCCTGCCAGGAAAGTGCCCACCACTGAGCTATATACTTAGCTCAATAATTGGGCCACATTGGGCAAGTTACTGAACTTAAGTGAGCACAGGTGCTTTTATTGGTATGTGTGGTGCTGTGGATGGAACCTAAGGCCTCTTGTGTGGTAGGCAAGTGCTCTACCATTGAGTGACACCCCCAGCTGTTGACCAGTATTAAGACTAGTTTTCCACTATTAATATCTCTCTAATGAAAAAAGTTAACATCACTAGTTCTTTTGCAGAATCAATTCTTTCTACCATTTAATCTTCGCATCCAGTTATGCCCAGTGCTAGTGGTGTTCTTTTTTCCTTTGGAGAAAATCAGTTTTTATTTTTTTATCTGGCTTTGTTTCTCTGACGCTTAGTTGTGTATGTGGTACTGGGATTTGAACACGGGTCCTCATGCATGTCAGGCAGGTGCTCCATCAGCTGAGTCTCCTCTCCAGCCCTTCCTTCCCCATGTCCTCTTTAAAATGAATGTTCTTTTTGAGTCTTCTGGGTTTTTCTCCCTGGAGTAGTTATTGGATCAGTGATTCAGAGCACCTGAATGGCTGACCTTAGATTCGTGAGACCCTTAGGTTCCAGGCCATGGCTGGAAGCCAGATCTCGTGGAGCCCTGGGTCCTAACAGGTGTGCACAATCCTAAGCAGAGCCTGAGCTTTCAAAGGGGGTGAGTTCTGACCTGAACCAGCAGGAAAGTGCTTTAGGGAACCATGTGAATAATGAGATCTGGGGAAAGAGAAAATGGGGGAGGAAATGGATAATTCTCAGTAACTTGTTCTGAGCCAGGGTACGGAATAGATGACACAGGCGTCCAGAGTGTGCCAGGCTGAGGGTAGAGGCATTCACAGCTGTGCTCTTCTCACAGCTCTACCCAGGGTCGATGCCTTGTCTTGAAATCAATTCCCAGGTAATCCTTGTGCCTTTCTTTCCTAGGTCTTTCAGCTGCCCAGCGGAAGTTTGCACATTCACTTAGGGACTTTAAGTTTGAGTTTATTGGTGACGCTGAGACAGATGACGAACGATGCATAGGTAAGAGCACAGATTTTGTTCTGCTTTCCTCTACTTTGGTCACCAAGTACTCATTGCTTTCTCCTTGCAGATGCCTCCTTACGTGAATTTTCAAACTTTTTGAAGAATTTGGAAGAACAGAGAGAAATTATGGTAAGTGGAGTACAATTTAATAAGTCAGATTTCAAAGGGGAGAAAATATGGGCTTAGAAGCTGGTTGTGGTAGAGGTTTTGATCCATGGGTGCAAGAAGGTATTTAGTGGGTGGAGCCAAGTTTCAGGATCCCCTGGTGCTGACTCCGATCAGCTCCTGGGAGGTGTCTGAACCTTTAAACCAAACCCTGTGTCTTCATCTGTAAAATGTAGGGTTGGATGCTTTTTAGTTTGTTAGTGGCTGAGTACTTTCATTTAAAAATAATCACATGAAGAGCCTTAACAGTTTACACAGCTAAAAGCAGAAAAGCTTAGGTAGTGGCCAAGGGAACAACAGGGTGATATCAGCCTGAATCAGAGCTCTGGATTTGTAGGCTGTGTGGGGAGGGACCCCTGAAGTCCCAGTTTGTATGGAAGCTATGATCATAGCACTGAGAAAAACATCTCTCCATCGGGTGGCCCCAGCTGCCTGGTATTCTGCTAAATGACTTGAGTGGATAATCTTATTTAACATATATTCAGAAATGAAGTTTCGGGATATTAACTATCTGCCTGTCTTTTAAAAGCTTGCATTTTCTTCCTATTGACATTTGTTAAGTCGATGATGATTTATAGTAGAATTGCCACTAGATTATAATAGACTTTTCACATAGACTTTTACAGGTTTAAAAAAAAAACCCAACAAAACCACACAAACCAATTTTACTAGGTTCTTGAGAATGAGCACTACCTAGAAATACGTTGAAGTGTTAAGTGTGTGAGTGGATTCAGATGGGCTAGTAATGCTAATGCTGACCTTGAAAGTTAACATGGTTAACCTTGACTGTCAGTACTATCGTTTCTCTAATATTAAGTTATTTAGTTTTCATGTCAGTTCTGTGAGGTAGATACTATTGTTGGACCCTATTATACACATGAAGAAACAGGTGCAGTGACTTCACAATCACTTGGTAAAGTGAGAGGTAGAACTGGTACTTGAAAAAAAATGGGGAACTTGCTCTTCTCCCTTCTTGGCCTGCGTTCAGCGGCTTTGGCTTCGTACGTGGTGGTTCTTATTACTTTTATTTGGGTGGTGCTGGTGATACCAGGGTCTCGTAAGTATGGATGCTTTTTAAAAATTATGTATATGCATTTTGTATCAGAGAGTGAACCCAGACGCTTCTCTAGGTTCACTGAGCTACATCCCTAGCCCTTATATTTTACTTTTTTTTTTTTTTTTTTTAAGAGAGAGAGAGGAGGACAGTGAGAAAGAGAGGGGGAGAGAGAGAGAATCAATTTTTATTAAGTTTCTCACATGGCTTTCGTTGCTCTGACACTTATTTGTGTACGTGGGTGCTGGGGTTTGAACCCGTGTACTTGTGCATGCCAGGCAAGCACTGTAACCACCAAGCCACCGCTCCAGCCCCCTTTATATTTTACTTTGAGAGAAGGTTTTGCTAAGTTGCTTAGGGCTTTAAGTTGTGGAGCTGGCTTTGAACTTGGAATCCGCTTGCCTCAGCTTTCTGAGCCTATGGGAGTACAGGTGTGCACCAACACTCCCAGCTAGATGCTCTGATTTCTAAGGTGATGTCTGTTGGGGATTTCTGCTGGGTAGAATTATAGCAGGGGCAGAAGTAGGAGAAGGATGGTGGCTTTTTTTTTTTTTTTTTTTTTGGCAGCACTACGGATTGAACCAGAGCCTTGTGCATGCTACACAAGTGGTTTACCATTGAGCTACACCCCCAACCCTTCTTATTTTTTTTTGAGAAGGTTTTTCCAAGTTGCCCATGGTGGCATTGAACATGCCATCCTCCTGGAGTAGTTGGGATTTACAGGTGTGCGGCATGCTGCTTGGCTGGTAGGATACTGATTTTTTGCTTTTAATTTTCATTTAAAAAGTGACAAACATGCTCTAAAAGTCCGAATATAGTTTGCACTGTTGCCTAAGTTCTGAGCTAATAATTGGCTTGTGTGTAAATTCCATGGAGGAGATGTGAAAATATTATGGTCACATTAGGTTTTTCCAGTACTCACTGACAGTTTAACTGTTACTTGTGTGATTATGCAGTTGATTTTTCAACTATTTAGGGAAGACTAAATTTGATAGTGGAAAAAATAGTATCATGACATTTTTCTATTGCATGAACTGATTTTTGTGGGTGGGTGATGAGGATTCTTTAATAGTGTCAGTTTTTCTATTTGAGCTTGAGCATCCACCAAATAGTTATTGATGCTTTCTGGTTGCTGTTTGGAGTCTGAGGACACAGAGGCGACCAGGTCAGAGTCCCTGCCTTCATGGAGGTTACCTTCTAGGAAGGGGAGGAGATACATAATAAACATAATGTCCTGGGGCAGAGATTAGTGCTACAAAAAAAGGTGAGGATCAGATGTGGACCGGGTGGTATTGGCTCCTGTGTGGTTAAGTGCCGAAGGCCTTTTCTGCAGAGGATGGTACAGGCAGCCTGCTGGTCACTGAAGGAAGACAGTTCTAGGCAGAGTGGGCTGGATTTCAGCTCTACAGAAATCACTGTCTATTGTGATGTTTGATTTCCGTTTTAGGTTCTTTGAAATGGGTATGGTCAAAGTGCCATGTGGTCTTTGCTCAGATGTAGATGGTGTAGCTCTCAGAGCTGTGGTTAGATGACTGCTTGGTTTAATCTTAGCTGCAGTTGTGGTTGATACGGTGACTAGGTCTGATTCCTGGTGCAGGGTACAAGTGAGAATAGGATGATGTCCATAGGAGGCTGTGGACCGCAGGAGTGACAAAGTGTTCCAGTCCATTTGTGGGAGCAGAAACAGCTGCTGTGCAGCAGGGAGCTCAGAGGGGAGCAGCTACAGTCAAGGAGAGGATTAACAGGATACCTTCCAACGCTGCCTCCTTTTTTAGTTTGGAAAATTGCAGGCATATACAAAGTAGAGGGGAAGATACAGTAAAACTGCACCCCACTTTGCAGCTGATCTTGTTTGTCCAAAATTCCTCATTGCTCACTCCATTATTTCCGCAGAAATCCCAGGATCACTACCCTGTTAGGTCTCAAAAAAGGTGACACTAGTTAAAAAACGACATTATCAGCAGCAAACAATAATTCTTAATTTTACTAGTAATTAGGTCATGTTCAAGTTTTCCCCATTCATTCAAAATCTCTCCTCCCCTTCCCTTGCACTAACAATTGGTCTAGATCCAATTTACAGTTGATGGTTAACTTTCTAAATCACTTTCAGTCTGTAGGTTCTCATTTTTCCCCTTGATAAGAATTTCTGGTACTTTTTTATTTATCTTAAAAATCTTCAGTAACTTTCCTGAGTTGTCTGACTTGTAATAATGAAATTAATAGCAATTGAAAAGATGAACATTTAACCCATATATTTGTCTAATCTTGATAGTGATCACTTTGTTTTTAAAGAGAGTGAATTTTATTTTTTCATCTAATTTTTGTTTTTCTTGCACTTAGTTTTGTATGTGGTGCTGGGTTTGAACCTGGGTCCTTGTGCTCGCCAGGCAACTGCTTAACCACTGAGCCACCTCTCCAACCCTTACTTTTCTTTTTGATAGTCGTGAGAACTGTGCGGAATCACTATGGCTACATTTGCTTCTTGAAATATCTTTGAATGCTGATGCATTATTGAATACAGCCTTAAACTTGAATAATAATAGATAGCTACCTACAGAAATTTCTTGTGTGGTCCTAGAGAATAAAAAGTCAATTAAAATGGACTAAGTGCTATAACAAAACTACTGAGTGAGGCTGCCCTGGGGAGGGAGCAGCTAAGCCCCTGGTTATGAGGGAAGGGGAGGCATTGTAGCTGGAGTTTGTGGGAGGGAAACACAGGGGAGAGCCTTTGAACAGTTTAGTAAGTGGTCTCCTAAACGCTGTGACAAGGAAGATATTTAACTAAAATGGATGTCAAAGCATTCTGAGAAATTTCTCATAAAGTAACTTGTTTCATTTAAAATGAGTGCAAACCCAGCATGTTCAAAGCCAAGATAAAAAAAAAAGGTGCAAAATGATGCCTTTGGAATGGTGGTAGAAATATTCTAAAACTGCTTCCAAGAATTTAAGCAGAATTTTAGTGATGGCCTCATCTCTAAAAGTAATTGGTTTAGTCCTGAAGTCCTAATTAAATAATGATGCAGCATAATTGGATATTCAGAATTAAGGCTGAGTCATTAAAATGTAAGAAATTTAAAAATACACAATGTATTTTAGAAGGCAAAGATCAATGCCAAATACTTAAATTTTTTAAATATCCTAAGTAAAAAGCAGGGTTTTAGACTTTTTAAGGGGATAAAATCAACTATCTGGAAACTGAACAGACTGGAACAAGTCTTTTTTAAAAATGCTTTAAAATACATTAAATGAGGACCTAAGGATGAACAAGTCAGTCTTCAAAATGCTGATAACTTTTAAATGTGGGTAATGGGTATGTTGGTGATTCATTATGTTAGCATTCCTAGTTTTTCCATGACAATAAATATTATATGCATATACTTTTTTCAATAGAGTTCACCCAGAAAACTGAATAAAGTTTAATTGTAGCCTTTTAAAAAAAAAAGATTAAAGAGGGAGAGTGTGAGAATCAATTTTATCTTTCCATCTGGCCTTTGTTTCTCCAACACTTAGTTGTGTATGTGGTACTGGGGTTCAAAATCAGGTCCTAGTGCTTGCCAGGCAAGTGCTCCAACCACTGAGCCACTGCTCCAGCCCCTGAAGACTGTTTTTCATTAGAAAATTATAATTATGCATAATATTTGAATTCATTTGACAAAAATCATACTTGCAAGGAATTTGATTCCAATCCCCGTTCCCGCCATTCTCCACTCTTCCCTCCCTCCATTTTCTCTTCTGCTGCTTCCTTTCACTCTTTGTTGGTTTTGAACCAGCAGCTGTACATATTCATGTGCATGATCTGTACACCCAAGTAGTGGTGTTTACTTCAAAATACCACACATGTATACTGTACACCAAGCACTCGGCTATAAAGATAATGACATGGTTCCTTCCCTTGAGTAGTTGGCTTCCCATGAGGGAGTTGGCATTTTTTTTAGTAACAGGGATTGGGAATTGAGGGAAAACATCCTGAAGAGGTGAATCCCAAGAGTGAATCAGAGTTAGCCAGGTTAGGAGTTAGGTTAGGAAAGATGTAGAGAAGTGTGAAATTTCTTCCTTGAGGGGAAAACTGGTTGGATTGGGAGGAGAGGAGAGAATAGGTTTGTGTTAGCACTCTGCCTGCCCTATCCAGCTCTGTGGCATTGAAATTAATTTGGCGTGTGGGGTGTAGTTCAGTGCTAGAACACTTGCTTAGCTTGCACGAGGCCCTGGGGTCAATCCGTATTGTACACACACGCAAAAACAACACAAGGGAAATAAGAAAACAAAGCCAGCCAAAAATTGAGTTGTTGGAGAGGGAAGTGGGAAGATCACCAGTCTAAGAGAAGTCACTGTTTCCGCCCACACTCAAAAGCCCAGTTTCCATGAATGGAGGTACTTTAGCTCTTTAAAAAGTCAATATTGTCTTTTTCAAAACTGTGCTCTGAAGAGAGTAGTCTTTACTGATAATGTTGGCAACCTTGAGGGTGGAAGTAACTCCATCTGCGGAGGTGGCAGGGTATAGCTGGTGGCCAGAATTAGCTGTGCCCGCGCCTGTGTGTGCTCTCAGGGAAGAGCTGTGTGCTCTTTTGCTGCCGGGTCCTGGCAAAGTTCTTTGGCATGGCAGGACATACTGTACTTACCTGAGATGGGCAGCTGTCCAGGAATCTAAGGACATTTAAAATAGTGCAGCTGTACTTACCATGCATTTTAGAAAGCCCTTGAGATTGTATCAACTTCTTTTATCAGATCATTGTGAATTTCTCGGTAGCTAGTAAATGATGGCTCAGTTTCTGAGGATTCTGGCAAAGTAGAGCCCTGGCGTGAGCCCAGTAGGCTGGGGAAGCTGCAGGGAAGAGGGCATTGCTGCAGAGGGAAGGCAGGGCATGCCAGATGCCTCCCCACCCCGTAAGGTGCCTCGTCCACCTGCTGAGACGATTCCACATTTGGGCAAGATGCCCCTTCGCAGGCAGACACTTGAGTCTATTGAGACCTTCTTTATTTCATTTTGCTTTTCTCAGACTTCACCCTTGCAAAAGCACCAGGTCAGCAGCACCTGCTAGGTGACATGCCCTGAGCTTAGGTCCCCGTAGAGAAAGTCCTGAGCTGCTGAATACTGAGGCTTCCCTCCATGGTTCAGGTGGTCACAGGCAAAGCCCACGCTCCCCTTCCCAGCCCTGGTTCACTCCCTTTTCAACATTTTTTCATTGTCTGCAGTCTCTTCCATAACCTTTTTGGTATTTTTTTTTTTTTTTTGTCTTGTGTCAAAAAAATTTTTTTCCCTTTTCAAAAGGTTTTTTTTTTTTTTTTCTTTCCAATTCCCAGTGATTCAGGAGGGTAAGGCAGGAGGATCACAAGTTTGAAGCTAGCTTCAACAACTTGATGAGGCCTTTAACAACTTAGGGAGACCCTGTCTCAAAAAATAAGAAGGGTTGGGAATGTAGTTCTGTTGGTAGAGTTCTTTGGGTTCAAAGACCAGTAACCTCCCATTCCCCCTCCTAAAAAAATTAGTAGGTGCACACCTGTAATCCCAGTGACTTGGGAGTCCAAGGCTGGGGATTGCAAGTTAGAGACCAGCCTTAGCAACTTTGTGAGACCTTGTCTCAAAATAATTAAAAAAGGCTGAGGATAGAGTTGAATGGCATTGTGTCCCTGGATTCAATCCCTAGCACTGGAAAAATGAATGAAAAAACCCAAGCATTTTTATAATATTAATAAATTAATATTGGTTAAAGGGAGTTAAATCTATTTTGCCTTTTGGAGAAAATTTCATGATATT
Organism: Aplodontia rufa; assembly: GCA_004027875.1. Classification (NCBI taxonomy): domain Eukaryota; kingdom Metazoa; phylum Chordata; class Mammalia; order Rodentia; family Aplodontiidae; genus Aplodontia; species Aplodontia rufa. The sequence continues at coordinate 41,704 of PVKS010010612.1, read as the reverse complement.
TCTTTATTAGTATGCTCCAGACAGTTCTCGGAGCATGGCCCCTGGTCCAGTAGCATCAGAGTGGGACATGCCAGAATTGCCTATTCTCAGGCCCTGCTCCAAGTCTACCGAATCAGAACCTCTGGGGTAGGTTCTACCAGCTTGGGTTTTAATAAGCTCACCAGGTGATTCTGAGGCAACTAAAAGCCACTGACCTTGAATGACAGTGAAATCTGGATTGGCAATCCTTGTCTCTGAGCTAGATAAAATTGAAAGTTGACTATACTGCAGATTGCTTTTTGATGATCTCGCATCTCCCAGGAGGTTAAAGTAGTCTTGCAGAGCCTAAGCTTTTACTTGACATTTGCAAAGGATTGGGGACTTAATGGAGTAGGTTTCTGCTGTTAAGCATTTTATTGTTGGTTAATTTGTGTTTAATGTTGCTTTGGGGTTCCTTTATGGTCATAAGTACTTTAAACTCTGAATGCCACTGGAAAGATGCTTTTAGTTTAATCTTAAAATAATTATAATTCTAATAAACAGCTATATCAAACTTGTTTTACTCAGTTTTATGGATTAAACAGCACATTTTTACATGGGTTTCTGTTGGCAGGCACATTCAGAGTGGGAAAATCCATCTTAGGCTTAATCATGAATAGCAGTTCTATCTGCTTTAAAAGTTATCAATGATCTAACTTGAAGACTTTGCTCCTCAGAACTGACCTTTAGCATTGGATAATGTTGCTTTTTCTTGTCATGCATCTATTTTCTCCTAAGCCCATTATAATTAATCAGATCTAGAGGTGTTTTATAAAACCTCTTTGTCAGGGGTGCGGCTGTTGAGAGTTTAATGTTTATTCACCTAGAATCATACCCATGACAGTCAAGACTAATTCAAATAAAAGTTGTGGAATAAGTGAACATTGTTTTGGGCAGGAGGCCTGGACTCCATCCTGGAGCTCTCTGTGGGTGAAGGCTTGCCCTGTGACTCAGTGTCCTCTCTGGTGACTCATTGTCATCCGTAGCCTCCCAGTCTTGTCATATCCAGAGTTTACTTCCCCATTGAAACCTACGTTTCCTGTATTTGATTTCCTTGGGGCTTGTTCTTTGCTTCTGAGGAATCGACTGGGTCTGAAATCTCCTTCCTTCCCCACTCCAACATCACACACACCAAAGGACACCAGAATATAACCAGTCCATTCATTTAATTGTCTCATCTAGAGGAGTCATTCTATTTATGGATGTTACTTTAGCTGAATCTGCTCCTTTGGGGGGCAAATGTTTTAGGATGAGCAGGACACCTAGACTCATTCTTCAGATCCTGGCGTGAGAGTACTCAGTGGTAAGATCTTGACTATGAAAATAGCTGAGAGAGAACTCTGGGAAACTTACATTTAACCACATCATTTTAAAAAAATGAGGAAATTGGAGCTTGCTGGGGTGGAGTGACTTGCTGTCACCAAGTTGGACTGAGATGAAAATTGAACCTTTCATCTTTTGGTAGGGTAAAAACATTATTCCTTGTTTTAAGGTCTTTGTAAGACTGAATACTGTTCCCATCACTTTGTTTGCACTGGGAATTGAACCCAGGGCCTTGTGCATGCTAAGTACATGCTCTGCTACAGAGCTTCACCCCCAATCTCTTCCCTTCACCTTTGAACATTAGTGAAATGTGTGTGTGTGTCATGCCATTGCTGTCCATCAGACAGTGGCCATGAAGAGACAGGAATTTGGTTATGTCTCCTGGCGTGTTTAGACAACTGCAGATTCTTAGTCTTTCTTTTCACAAACCATCTGAAGACCACTACAGGAAGAAACAGGAATCCTTGTGGTGTTGAGAACTTTTGATTAGGTCAGGAATCTGTGACTGAAGAGTGGGTGCCGTTTTCTTCGAAGAAAATCCATGATACTACATTGGAGCCTCCTTTAAGGAAATGATGCACCTCCATTGTTCTCAGTGAGAAGAAAAAAATGTAGAGAAACCAGATTTTAGTGATAAAGACGAAAAGTGATTCAGAAGAGTTGGATTCTGAAGTTTTAGAAACATCTTAACTCATGTAGTTAGCTTATTTATGTCTGTGATAAACCACTCTCAAAGAACTTTTTAAGCATGAAAGTGCTAAGTGTTGAGAAGCTACAGTGTCAGACTTCATTAGCATTTTTCTTAGTAGTATAAAAGATAATGGAATGTTGTCCGCTTCATGGTGAAATGTTAGTCAATGAAAGATAGTATTAAATTCGTGGTAGGGTTAGGGGTCTGAGGGAATGCCAGCGGCCAGGATCGTGTGAAACTGGACTGTGGAACTGTGCCCCTCAGGAGACACCTCTCAGATGCAGGGACACGGAGCGTGATTGACTGTTGGGCCCAGCTGCTCTGATCTCACAACATGCCTCCCACAATCTGCCCACAGCCAGTGACTAAGTGTGACAGGGACTCTCAAGGAGGCTTTTCAGGGACTTCCTGAGTCCTCTGACAGGCAGCTGCACGCTACGTAACACATATCTACCCAGCTTCCTTCTTCCCTGTCTCCTTCCCTGGGGTCAGACCTGCGTTGCTGTCTGGCAGGCCCTTCAGCAACCCCCAACCTCCCGTTTTCTCTCACAAGTGTTTCCCTAAAACGTTTCTTGTATTTATAAGCTTTTCTTGGTGTCTGATTCTTAGAGGACTCTGACTGACAAAATCAGTGTTTTCAGAGACAATAGGTCCAGAGACTCAACACAGCTATCATCGGTGGCTATTGTTAGCAGCAGGAAATGTTGCATAATATAGACTCGCTGTTCAAGTTACCTAAGTGCCTAGGAGAATCTCTCTCGACTCAAAGACAAATTGTTTTCAGTGCCTGCCGTTGGCTGGGCAGCACTGTGGGGATGCAGTGAGAAATTAGGCTCTCATCCACAGTGGTGGCTACATCTGGTGGCTACCTGGTGGAGATTGAGATACCAAAAGCTCTTTGGCCCCATATGCCGTTTGTTTTTAATTTTATTTTTTTGAGAGAGGGACAGTGAGAGAGACAGGATCAATTTTACTAAGTTTTTCGTGTGGCCTTCGTTGCTCCAACACTTCACTGTGTACGTGGTGCTGGGATTTGAACCTGTGACCTCGTGCATGCCAGGCAAGCACTGTAAACCACTGAACCACTGCTCCAGCCCCTACCCCTCCTTCCCTTTTCCCTCTTGGCCACTCAAGTAGCTTACGCATTGCAGAAGGGCTGGAGATGCAGCGTTTTTGTCACTGGTCAGAGGCACTCAAGATTTTTCTCTGAAAAGCTTATTGCCTCTCTATTCATGAGGTTCTATTTCAAACAGTGACACTAATACCCACTAGTATGGGTGTGGTGGTACAGGCCTGTGAACTAAGATTCTTATTCAAAACTAAGCCCCAAACTTCAAATTCTGTCCTGTGGTGCTTTTATGGTGTTCTGATAGGCTTACCTTTCACTTTTATGATGTTTTTAACATTGACTCTCACAATGTTCTAGCCAAGTATTTATTAAAAACTGGAAGTAAGGTCCTTATTGTACCTCAAGGACCCAGCAAAGAAGATCGAGGTTAAATATCTGCATCCTTCCTAGGCTAACTCATTCCTAATATACTTAGAGTCGAAATAAAAGAAAAGCTACTGATTTTTTTTGTAAGCATAATTAAAATAAATTTTAACGATAGAGGCTATTTCCTTTAACAAAAGTCTGAATAAAATCATCATTTCTTTGAATGTTCTAAAATTGATGCTAACTTTCATCCCTTTTTGGGGGGAGTAGAGAGGGTGCAAATAAGTCATAAGATACTTGTGTGCACAAGAGATATTAAGAGCATTTTAAACTTTGATACATATACTTTTTTTCCCCCAAAGGTATCAGAACTTTTGCTCCAGTCGTATTTTGTTATGGTTTGGGATTCAAAGTTGATTTAAAAACTATTCTATTCTGGGACATTTTATCCTTGGATTATCTCAGTGAAAGCAGAAGTGTAGTAAATGAACCAGTAAATTTGAAACATATGCAAATAAGAGTCCTGCACTGTTAAATAAGGCTGCTGTGGGCTAAAAGACCCAGACATTCAAGGAACTTCTTTGTATTAATTGGCGCCTAATTTTCAAGTTTAAACTATGTAGAGTTAATTTACACCACCTCTCTCCCAGTTAATGCTTTGTATGTGGGTTTGTCAAAATTCTCACTAGTTCTTCTTGAGTTTTAACTATTTTTCTATATTTTTATTAAGGAGCTGAGTTACTTTACGTGCATTCGTGCAATATGATAGGCATATATCCTTAAACCAGAATTACCCCCACATTGCCCACACCCCAGTCTCTTGATCTTCTATATTTCACCCCTTCAAGTGACATAAATGCTTAGATTGTGAATTTTCCAGAACTGAATGCGTAAGTATTCTTGCATTCTCAGGGGGGTTAAAGAGCATGCTGCATTGTTGATTATCTCCCTCCCCCAATATCAGTGGTTCCCCTAGATTATGCGTTGCCTCACCTTTGCTGGGTCTAATACATGAGCGTGACAACCAAGCCTGGGTTTAGCTCCAGCTTCCACGAATAAGTGAAAACATTTGACCCTTGACTCTAGGTTTGGCTAACTTTGTTCAGCATGATTTCTTCCATCTATTACTATAAAATTAAATTTGGTTTTTACATTTTTTTCCTACTGGCTAGATTAGATTGAGCTGTGCTTAAATAAAATACCATATAGGGATTCATTTAGAAGTTAAAATGACTTCCAGTTTGACATACCCTTCCTTTTCTCTCCTGTATGAAGTTAGGCATGGAGAAAGTATCAATCCTTCTTTAAAATCAGAAGTAAGATAACACAAGGAAATAGTCTGAAAGATCTAGTTAGGGCAAAGCCAAAGTGAGAAAATGGGAGATTCCTGGTTTTCACTGTGGCAGAGCTCTTGGCAAAATTGATTGTGATGCTTTTTCATATTTCGTTAACATCAGAAGCTTTGATTTTTATTATGTCTTTTTTTTTTTTTTTTTAAAGAAAACTAAGAGGACTTCTTTGGCCATTTAAATCTTGTTCGAACTTGAGCGTATACAGTACAGGATAGCAGCTGGTAAATGTGAATGTCCATGGGGAGTAAGGTAACTCATAGTCAGTTAATGGGAGAAATTTTACATAGGGATCTTGATTAAAAAAAGAAAAAAAAGTGCTGTAAAGCATTTCAACAAGGTCATTTATGTACTTCTGAAGTTTTAAAAATGTTAAACCCATATTGGTTTGGTTTCTGAGTGGGAAATCTTTGCTTTTCTGAATAGAAAGGGGGTTTATTAAAGACTGTAGGGTCTTTAAAAGGATTTGGGAATCAGGAATGATGCCCAGAGCTGTACCACAGAGCTGGACTTGGAGAGGACGCCAGAGCTGCCAGAGGGCATGGATACCAGTTCTCGCCAGCAAACCCCACTGTGCCTGGGTTCCTTTGGTAGACTTGCTGCCTCTGGAAACTGGACTAGTGGCTGCCTTCTCGATGGAATCTGTCATTGGATTTTTTTTTTTTTTTTGAAACGCTTGCTTTGAAAGGAATCTTGGCTGGGAGCATGTGATGAATATTAGGTGACGTTATCTTCCTACAGGATGTTTGGAAAAGCCAGGATCATTTTTCAGCTTTTATGGTAGAAGCGAGCTCTGTCTTGTTAGAATTCCCCTTATATTAGAAGGGGTTTCAAGTGCCTGTTAACCTGAAAGGACAGGTATCCTCTACTAATCATGAATATATCTGATGTAAGACAGCACCATTTCATCATAGGAAATTAAATTTTTTAAAAAAGAGAATCAATTTTAATGTTTTTCCATCTGTTGTTTTTTCCTAACACTTAGCTGTGTATGTGGTGCTGGAGATCAAACCTGGGTCCTCACTCAGGCCAGGCAAGCGCTCTACCGCTGAGCCACCTCTCCACCCCACAAAAATTTTTTTTGAATAATTTGGATACGTATGATTTTAGGTATGCATCTGTATGTCTACTAGATAATTAGGTGTCTACTTTTTATTGACTATTAAAATCTGTCCATATTTAAAAATGAAATTCGGCTTGTACTTCAGAAATACCCGTTTGATTAAGTTCTCTGAACTCTATGTACGTTCATCACAGACACTTTCTGATTTTTTTTTTTTCAGCACAACTTTTCAGAGCAGATAGCCACATCTGTAAAAAGTGTTATCTCAAGCCACAATTACCTATTTGCAGCATAATTGAACAGTTTCTTTTTAAAAACATCCCTGAGGGGCTGGAGCGGTGGCTCAGTGGTTATGGTGGTTGCCTGGCATGCACAAGAACGTGGCTTCAAACCCTACATACAGAACTAAGTGTCATAGCAACAAAAGCCATGTGAAAAACTAAATAAAAATTGATTGTCCCTGTCTTTCTCACTCTGTAACTGTACCTCTTAAAAAAAAAAAAAAAATCCCCGAGATGTTTTTGATTGTCTTAATGTATCCTCTATCTTGGTCCTTTTAAAGTGATCTTTATAAAAACACGCTGAAGTCCTCCCTAAAATAACTAAATCTCTTAAATGTTTCACCCCCATCTTGTTTTTGTAACTCAGTCTTGCTTAGTTTCTCTACGTATCTGAAGCTAGATGTGATAGAGGCTGTTTCAGGCTAGGATTCCTTTACTTTGTTAGTTAAAAAAAAAAAAAAAGTATATTCCTTGCAAAGATTCTGGAAGAATCTACATAGAAAGCAAATTGTTTTTTAAAATTTTTATTTTTTTGCCCTGAGGGATCATTTTGGGGAAAAAATATGACGTTCAGATGCATGTGATAGTTCCTTGGTGCCTGTTCTCAAGGTTCTGTTTCAAGGAAAAATAAAGACCGTCTTGCTGAGTGGTTTCTTTGCTGCTATTCTTGACATCGGAATTGGAAAGCAGAATTTTCCCTTTAGCATAATTAAATGGGAAGTGTCTGGAAGGTCATGGGAGAAAATAGTGGAAATTCTCCTTTGCACTCAGATTATGCATTCCTATGGGGGTCAAATACTTGGAATCCAGGCTGAAAATGAGAGCCTTGGGAAATGTCTGTAAGTCCTTCTGCTTCCTTGTGCTCAGCCTGACCTTGTTAGTACTGAGGAATTGGAAAGGCACGATTCAGTATTGATGCCAATTTGTTCATTGCTTTGCCTAGGCTGATACTTCAGTCACAATTTTTTTTTTTTTTTTTTTTAAAGATGTCACGGTCACGGGGCTGGAGCAGTGGCTCAGTGGTTGCGGTACTTACCTGGCATGCGCAAGGATGTGGGTTTGAACCCCAGCACTATGTACACAGGGAAGTGACAGAACAATGAAAGCCACATGAAAGAAAAAAAATTAAAAAGAATTGATTCTCCTCTCTCTCACACTGTCTCTCTTTAAAAAAAAAAAAAGTGACAGGCAGTTGTTAGGTTTAATTGTCTTATTGAGCATGGGTTTTGGGCTTGAAATCCTGTTCTCTTCAAAATTGACAACATCAGGATGTTACCTTGATCTTCAACGTGGGGGTAGCCGAAAGCCTTGCAGTGGTCCCCCCACAGGAGAGGCCCATCTTTGGATGGTCAGTCATTGTAGTCAATAAATTCTTAGCTCTGGATTGAACTGTAGAGGTCACTTGAGATGATATTCCCTTCTTACCCAGTTAAGGTTCTTCCTTGTATAAGGAAAGGTATTTTGGTCCTGCATAGTTGTTGGAAATGTTGTATAATCCTTCTATTTTTTTACTTTGAATTGTGAGGTTCTGATGGAGTCTTGAGTTTGCTCTCATTGAATTTTTTTTTTTAAAGGGACAGTGATGGAGAGGGAGAATATCAATTTAGTTTTTTCATGTGGCTTTCCTTGCTCTGACACTGTTGTGTACATGGTGCTGGGGTTTGAACCCATCGTGACCTGACGCATGCCAGGCAAGTGCCGTTACCGCTGAGGCACTGCTCCAGCCCGCTGTCACTGAATTTTAAGATAACGGAGGAACAGTTAGTGCTTCTGCTTCTCCTTGCTCACTTGGAACCCAGATTGTGAGATGGGCAGGACCTTGGAGGTCTCCTAGGCCTACTTCCTGCCAGGCTAGGAATCTGACAGTATTCCTGGATGTTGGTCTTCAAGCGTGGGCATGTTTATGTGGAAGGTGCTGGAAGTCTCTACCACCTCATGTAGCCTGGCCCATTTCAGTTCTTATGGAGCTCTTCCCAATTTCTTGTCTGTAGCTTCTACCCATGAGATGTGGTTTTGCCCACTTGGAGCAAATCAAACTGATATTTTTCTTCTCTTACAGTGTCAATTTAAATATTTAAAGACTGCTTCCTGTTCCTTTTAAATGTTCTCTTCCTCCTGAGTCCAATTAAAGACCTGGTTTACTTATCTCTCAGCATTCTGGTTCTATTCCTGCTTTACCCTCATTAGAAATGTCTCTCTGGAAACGCAGCCTCACCAGGGAGGTGGGTTTTGAGTGACAGGATGCAGTGGAGTAGTTATCTTGTTTGGATTCTAGCAATGTGTGTAACCTGTGTGTGCTCATTAAGTTCTGGGATAGCTGGAGTTTCCTTTGGCTCATGCTGAACTTGGAGCTAACTAAAAATTTTAGGAGCTTTAAGCCCATCATGAATTCACATAACATGTGCAGGCATCTTGTGCACTTGAGCAGTTGCCATTCAGCATTGAACTCCGGTACATTCCTCATCTTGGGGATATTCCAGGGCATTCTGTGGCCCCACTTTGACATCCTTCTTTTCAGTGGGAGAGCTCCTTGAACTGCTTTTCTCACCCAACATTCTACCTACCCCCAAAATTTCTAGTAGGGTGCAAATATGGCAAATAACTATTAAAGAGGAGAACGTTTTTTTGTCATGATAACTCAAGGTGGTTGTCTCGGCTCCATTAGGTAGATACTGGCGCATGGGTCAAACCTCCCTTGCCTCCTACTTTTGTACATAGTTTCATTGGAACAAGCCACACCTGTTCACTTACATGCCATCTGTGGCTACTTCTGTTCATTCTGTAATGGCAGAGTTGAGGACTCATGCCTTCAAAACAAATTATTTATTACTTGGCCTTTTATAGAAGACGTTGGCTGTCCTTTGCTGTAGGGAGTGAGCAACTGACACATTAACTTGCTTTATGTTCACATAGCTGCCTTTTCTTTCAAGGAAAGATCATCCAAAACCCTTTTCAAGGCTAATGCAACAAAGGAATTTTGAGATTCTTAGTGTAAGAATTTTGTGGGGAAAAATGATTATACAATCTAATGTGTGCTTGTAAAGTCCCTTGCTGCGTTTCCTTCTATCTGACTCCATAAAAGTTAGTATTTGAAAGCTTCTGTCGTTATTACTAGAACCATGCCCATGAAAATGAGAAATGGTCATCACTATAAACTGCCGTTACAGTCAGAGGCAGTTCTAAATTTGGTATTCATTTGTCTCTGGGGAAGAATAATGGTGTTTTGGCATTAGAAAATACCAGTAACGCTCAGTACTAACAAATATTATGCAGTACTTCTGTGAAATTATAAAAGAACCTCGATTCCATGGATTCTCCTGTCTATTTTGAGAAAAAGAAGAAAACAATCTTTGTTGCTCAACCATCTATGCCTTACTCTAAAATATTTAGTGGCTGCTTCACTATTTTGTTCTTAAATAGACATTTTAAAGCTCCATTGCATAGTTACCAAATCAGACTTTTCTGAAGAAGAAAAACTTAAGTTTTGGGGGGATGTTAGGAATTTAACCCCAGAGACCCTTCACCCCTCATCGCATTCCAGCCTTTTCATTTTTCACTAAGTTGCTTAGGGCCCACCTAAGTTGCTGAGGCTTGCCTCAAACTTGTGAGCCTCCTGTCTTGGCCTCTTCAGCCATTGGGATTATGGGCCTGCACCACCATGCCTAGCATTTTAAAAGTATTTTTAATTTTTTTAATTTAAAAAGTTGGATATCCTGTTACCTGTCACAGCTACCTTTCTTGTTTTGGAAATTTGCTTATCAACATGGAAGCAGTAAGACAAAAACATATTTTTTCTGTGCTAGTGTTAGCCCTTGTAGGCTAGGTGAATATTGTTTCAAATTAATTCTCCAAATGAAGGACTAATTTTGTGATCTACAAGTGCTCTTGTGCAATCTTTGTGGCCTGGTTCTTCTTTTGTGAAGGAAAGTGCTACACAGTGTAGAATTTTGGGGTTCTCATTTTAAGATGTGTTCATGGCTCAACATTATCGATGTCTGCACCTGAGTTCCTGGAACCTTTCCTAGTCCCGTTCTGATGGCTAATGGGGGTCATCGGGTGTCTCTAGCTGCTTCTTGGGATCCTCTGACTTTTTCATTGGCTTTATGGGTACTGAACTGGCTCAATTCCACTCTCTGAAATTGCTGTTTTGCCACTCTGGAAGAATTCCTCCCCACTCCTTAACCGTGTTCTGGTTTGGATCTCAAGTGTCCCCCAAGGCCTATGTGTTAAAAACCCGTGGTCTTCAGCCTGTGGTGCTATTTGGAGGTGGTTGATCCTTTAGGAGGTGAGGCCTGGTAGTGGAGTTTAGGTCATTGTGCATGTGCTCTAAGAGGAAATATTGGGACCCTTGCTCCTTCCTTCTTTTCTTAGGCTTCTTGGCTGCCATGAGGTGAGCATTTTCTTCTACCATATGCTGCCTGCCATGATACTCTGCCTCACCAGTGACCCAAAGGCAGCATGGCCAAGAAGTGTGGATTGACACCTCCGACACCATGAGCCAAAATAAATCTTCTCTCCTTCTCAGTTTTTTGTCTCAGGTATTTTGTCATAGCAATGGAAAGCTAACACTTACGCTTTTGCCTTCTCCAAATTGTACCTCTATGTTGGACTCAGTTCTGAGAATCGCCATCAGGATGTCTTCCCTCACCTAGGAGCTTCCTCCTTTTGGCCCTGCAGATCCGTAAGTCTCAGCAGCACTTCACATACCTGATCATGTGATGCTTATGGAAATCCTCTCACCCAGGATGAAACCAGCCACCCGACTTCTGCCTTTGTTGCTGGAGAAAATCCTGGAACAAGGCAGATGGAAAATCCTGCTCACCTCGCACAGGGCCTTCAGCCCTGCTTACGAATGTTCATGTTCTCTGGGAAGCGCTGTACCCTGTTTGCAATGATTCTTTCATTCGTCTTTTCCTCCAAATTTGTTCACATGATCAAACTGTCTGGAAGTCACCTTTAGCCTTGTAATGTTTGGAGAAAGTACACATTTGGTAGCAACTCCCTCAGCTTTTCTTGATGAAGTCTACAAACCCATCACAATTGGTACCTTCTATAGAAGGGAGGGAAAGATCTTCCATTTGTATAACTGGGCAACTCTGCATGAAGGCTGGTATTAAGTCCCGTGTTAGAGACTTGGAACCATCTTCTGTGGACTTTTTTTATTTTTAATTTTTAAAGAGAAAGGGACAGTGTGTGCGTGTGTGTGAGCGAGAGAGAGAGAATCAGTTTTACTTTTTCATGTGGCTTTTATTGCTCCTACACTTTATTGTCGATCTGGTGCTGGGGTTGGAACCTGCATCCTCGTGTATGCCAGTCAAGCACTGTAACCACTGAGCCACTGCTCCAGACCCTTCTGTGGACTCTTCACGTGGGCATTCTATGCGTTCATCTCTCAAATTCTTACCTCCTTCTCCTCCTCCTCCTTTTTTTTTTTTTTTTTTTTTTTTAAGAAACAACCTTACCTTTGATCTCAACTTCCTTTTTAGCAACCATCTTCTGTCCTTCATGGTGATACTTCTGAACAAGGACTGTTCCTCAGATGTTCTCACTTTACAGTCATGAATCCCTGCAGCAGAGCCCTTTCCCCCAGTTTTCTGTAGATCTTGCTAAGGTCTTATCCCTCCTTTGACTTCTCTGCAGCTCACTGCTTCTTCATTGATCCAACGTTGGCCCTGGTAACGTCTTCCCAGTCTCTTCCAGTCATTTTACTAATCTTTCTTAATTGTACCACTAATTCCTTCTCATCTTTTGACTCTTAGCATAAATGTCACACTTGGATGAAGCTCACCCTGAGCACATTTCTCCTTATGTCACCTCTAATGAAGTTCTCACCCTACTCTTGCTTTTTCCCACAGGAAGGCTTTAGGATAATTTGCAGTTATGTATCCACTTAGGTCTCCTCTACTATACTAAAAGTTCCTCAAGGGCAGGAGGCTGTATTCTTCTATCCTCATCATGTAGTACTAGAAGCTCAGCAAATGTGTTTCCTGAAATAGTTGCTTAAAATAGCTGTTTTTGAAAGGGTATGTACCCGTTGGGTGTCTTTGTTGCGATGTCTTATGGTGGTTAAGCTAGGGCCCAGACTAATATGATTTTTAATCCCTGTCCCCATCTTTTGTGACCTTTGGCAGTGACTATCCATGTTATCCTAGCATGCACTGGTGAGTGGACTTTTCCTGAGCATGCCAGCCTCCATGAAAGATGTGTCATGTATAGGTTTATTCAGGAACAGTAGTAGGCTGGATTCAGACATAGCAGCTTCAGAAATGAAGGTGATTATGTTGGTGTGACTTCAATAAATTTGAGACAGTGGGTATAAATTGGGTCACCCTGAAAATGTGTGGTGGAACATCTGGTACTTGCTTTCCCACATGGAACGAGAATTCCATGTTGTTGGGCTGGTCAGGATTGCTGGACTGAGCTGATTCCATCCTGCTGTTGTCTTTAGTATGTGGGACTCTTGGCAATTGTGGGTTCCTCTGGTCTAAAGTGAAGAGAAGATAAAATGAATGTATTTTAAGAGGATGCCTTTTCCTGGCTATTTCTTGCTTTTAATTATCCCAAATCTGTTAAAAACACAAACAATAAAAAAACCTTCTTTGGGGATGTGGCTCAGAGGAGGAGTGCTGCCTAGCCTAGCATACATAGGGCCACAGGTTCATCCCCAGCACCACCTACAAAACAACAGCAGAAACAAAACCCCCAAAACAACCTCGGTCCCACCTGCCCTTCACATCTAAGTACCAGATTTTCCAAGTGGAATTGAGTGGAACCCAGAAGCAGGACTTGGATAGAAAGTGCAGACGATGGGTCTCTTGACCCTGGCAATAGCTGCTGAGTGTTCTGTCGCTGGTTTCCTTGAGTGATAATGCTAAACATGAAGAAACATGGCATAGGAAACTGAATAAATCAAGAATCTTCCCTATTTCTGGCGGTGCAGAGCTTGCCTAGAATGAATGAGGCCCCAGGTTCTATCCTCAACACTGAAAACAAAAAATACTGTTTTTCAGTTTTTCTGTCTTTTAAATCTTGGATTTTTGGGGGGGCTCTTGGGAAAAGAGGGATTTTTTTTTTTTTAAAGAGCAGGACAGTGAGAAAGACTTTTATTTAGTTTTTCATCTGTTGTTTTTTGTTGCTCCAACACTTTGTTGTATATGCGGTGCTGGGGTTTGAACCCAGGTCTTTGCACATGCCAGGCAAGTGCTGTAACCGCTGAGCCACTGCTCCAGCCCCGATGACATATTCTTGTGTAGTATTTTCAGGGTGGTTTCCCCCTAAAACATTTCTGGTCTCCTAGCAGTGGAGGCTGAGGGAGTCACTGCTGAGCATATTGTTATTAAGTATGCTCTCCTTAGGTGAATATTCCCTTTTATTTGCATTTTTGGAGGTTTGTGGCTTAGACCAAAAAGCCCATACCAGCCAGCATGAGAAAGGAATGTGGCTGTAGTTGGAGTTTGTGTGTGGCCTGTCTTGTGGGCCTTCCCTGATGTGACGTGTGCCAAAGCACCCAAGTGTTGTCCCTGCTTTGCTGAGCTTCCAGCCAAACCACTGTGCTAATATGCTTCAAATCCTTGCAAGGAATTTTTCAGTAAGGAAGGGCAGACTGGCTTTATTTAAAGGGTAGCCACAATCCTAGCCCTTTGCTTAATGTAGTCTGATCACCAATCAAGGAATGTAATTGAATTTTAAATTTCCGAGGAGGAGGAAGAAAAAAAAATCTGAAACAGAAGTGTTCTGTTAAAGGATGTGATAGACCCCTTTGTGTAAAGACAGCCTTCTTGCCACTTCACGGAGGAGCGTGGGGCTGTGTCGCACGTCACCCCAGGCAGCTGCTCCACCTCCTCTACCCTGAAAATATTTATGGAGTTCCAGCACTGTCATAAGTTGGGAAGTGATTTAATTCTTGGATTGGCAAAGTGAAATAAAGCAGTTAAATGTGTTGTTCATTTTACTTCTGGGTGGAGTGGAAGAGGGAAATGAAATACTAATGTTTTCCTCTTTGGAAACTTAACGCTGTGCTCTTTTGTTATCATTCTTGTTCTCTAGGCATTAAGTGTAACCGAGACCCTGATTAAACCCTTGGAGAAATTCAGAAAAGAGCAACTTGGAGCCGTGAAGGTTTGTGTCTAACTTGCGTAAACAGAACGTGCAGATGCCTCTGCTGCTTCGACACACACTCCATCCACGTTTGGCAGCTACAGGGAGATGCTGGAGTCAACCATCTGTTGTTTTATGTTTTAAGTATGCTTTTTTCCCTTCAGGGAGATGAAATTGAAAACAAAACAAAAACACCTGGACAGGGTAATAAACCTCTAGTAATCCTCTTTGGCTACACCTTTGCATATGGAGTTTTAAAAATATCTTTAAGCAAACAACACATTAGTCTGAATAGAAGGATCTTATCGCTGTGGGGAGAATAGTTATTTCCACGTACACCTCTGTTTAATGGTGTAGCTTAAGATTATGGACACACTGCTTCACCATGATGCCATTGAAGCTAGGAAGAGAGTATTAAATTGTTTTTTTAACTTGACATTGTTATTTTACAATACAGTTTCCTTCAATTGAACAAATTTATGGAGCTTCTGTTATGTACTCAGATTGTTAGGTATTGCTTGTTGTGTAGTGTTGTTCTGAGTATTCATAAATGAGTGAACCATAGTCGCTACACAAGCATCTGGGATTTAGCCAGGACTTCCGGGAATAATACGGTGACTTTGCCACAGGGAGCCTGGGATATATTTAGCAACTTCTAAAGTTTGTGATCTGAGGTTTGCAGTTATCCCAGAGAAATAATTTGCATCAGTCTTCCTGAACATTATGCATGTATGTGAGGGATAAAAACTGAGTTGAGTGTGTTGTTGACCATTTTGGCTTGGCGTAAAGAGAGGAAAAAAACACAATTTTGGGTAGGGAAGACAGTTTTTATATTGGTGATTCCCCCCCACCCCCCCATGCGGGGATGAATTTTTTTTTTCCCCTTTATTGTCCTAAAAAAAAAAAAAACTATTAAAATCCCTTGGTACAAATAAACAGAGGCCTCAATAGCTGTAACTACACAGATGGGCCCAGAGTGTTTCAGCTTTTTAGTTGATATTTACAGAATGCATTCTCTTTAAAGTGAAAAACTTTGGTGTAATACATTACAGTTGGGTTTCTTTGTACAAGGTATTGAACCTAGGGGTACTTGATCACTGAGCCACATCCTTAGTCTTTTTTTTTTTCTTTCTTGAGAGAAGGACAGTGAGAGAAAGAGAATCAATTTTTATTGATTTTTTTTTTTTTTCACATGGCTTTTGTTGCTCCGACACTTAGTTGTCTACATGGGTGCTGGGGTTTGAACCCATGTACTCACATATGCCAGGCAAGCACCATAACCACTGAGCCACCATTCCAGCCCCTCCTTAGTCCTTTTTATTTTTTAAATTTTGAGATAGGGTCTTCACTAAGGGCCTTGTTGAATTGCTGAGGCTGGCTTTGAACTTGTGATCCTCCTGCCTCAGACTCCCAGGTTGCTGGGATTACAGGCCTGTACCACTGGGCCTTTCGCAGTTTTTAATGAAGTTCTATGAATCAAGGTTTAGACTGTATAAATGGTGGGTGGTAAATGGGGGCACCCAAAGATCTTTCTGATATGTGCTTTGCTGTATGAAGCAGAATAGGGCCCTTTGGCTTCACAGCAGGACATTGGGGGACCCCATTTCATCTCTGATCCTGGGAAAATAAATGACTATATGAAAAAGGAGACATGTTTTACCATTTCATGATAGTTTTTTTTTCTGATCGTGTCTTTTTAAGCTATTTTGAACTTGAACATTTTTTGTTTAAATTGGTTGACAAGTATTCAATCTATACAGTGTTCATTTCTTATAGTGATGTATTTTAGAAATGAAAAATGAGTGCAATTTAGTAATTTTTTTTGCTATGTACTCTGCTGGGTTTTATCCATTTCTGACCTTCCGTTGACCTTCAGTAGAATCTGCTGTTGACTCTTGGCCCCATCCCATGCTTCCCCAGCTTCTGATGGTATGCTTGTCCAGCAAAGCAATTTGCAAACTAAATGGTCTTTTAAAAGAAGATACTGTCTCAGTAGTTTAGTCTGTGCCTTCAGCTGGGTAGTTACCACATTCTTTAAAGTCTCAGATCTTTCTCTTTTTGTTGTGCCTCTGGCTTCCGGTTCGTGATGGGTCTCTTCTACATTCTTGTTCAGCATAGTGTGTGTGTTGCCTGCCCTGCGTATTGATTTAACCTGGAAGGAGCCAGCCCTGGTGGGTCCCAGGGGGAAGCCTATTTTAACTGTCAGTTTTGTTTTTATATATCATAGAAACAGAAGAGAAAGATGGTTGTCCGTGCTCTATAGCAACATAGCAATACCTGTCTGTTCCATTAGATTGTTAAGTCTTTAAAAGACTGCTTGCTTCCTTCCTTTTCCACCAGTCTCTGCCCTGCCTTACTGTAGTAGATAACTAATAACTAGCCTGATCTCTGAGGTTGTTCTCTAACCTCTAAGAACCTGCATAAGGCTTGAAGTTGGGATGTTGGATTGGTTTCTGCCCCTTGTTTCCAAAGCCTTCAGTCCTGTTTTGACAAACACGTATTTTGAGTTCTCTATCAGTCTGTTTACATGGGATACTTTAAAAACACCTAGGTTAAAGAATTTTTCTAAAATGACAATTTTTATGTGGAAGTTTAAAAGTCCTTAACTGTTGATCACATCACAGTTTTTAGGTGTGAGGATCAACATTTTATCTTCTGTCATCGTCATCCTCTTGTTCCTGTCTGGTAATGTACCCTGTGCCTTTCTTTTTTTCTTTTTTCTTTCTTTTTCTTTTTTTTAAGAGAGAAGGACAGTGAGAGAGAGACAGAGACAATCAATTTTTATTGAGTTTTTCACATGGCTTTCGTTGCTCTGACACTTAGTTGTGTAGGTGGTGCTGGGGTTTGAACCCGCGTACTTGGACATGCCAAGCAAGCGCCGTAACCGCCGAGCCACCGCTCCAGCCCCATACCCTGTGCCTTTCTATGAAAGCTCTCTAGGTTCCATGAACTCGCTCTCTCCAGTTTCCAGAAGCCCAGCTGTGTGTTTAACTGTGGCTTAAACATTATCTAAACAGCTGGGTGTTCTTGTGAGCACGGTTTTTTTTAAGAACCCCCATGGCAGGCTTCTCTACCATTTTGTGCGGGTTAGGATATGCCTTCTGTGAGTCACGGCTCTTTGGTTTCAGATCATTTTTGTCATGTAGGTTCTGCTGCATTTTCTTTAATTCTTCCTAGATTCTCACACCTGGGCAAAATTCTATGTGCCATCGCAGGACAGAGGCTGCTGTGTGCAGCGTCACATCACGTGGTTATTGGGAGTTTGCATCAAGGTTTAGTTCGTTCCTTCCCTCGTTTTCAGGCTCTTTGCCTCCCTGCAGGAGGGTGCACCTGCTCTCCGGCATCCCTTGGTATTTTCATAGCTTTTGCTCATTGGATGCTGATTTTAGCCACAGGAAACTAAAATAGGTACCAAACATCATAAGAACCAAGCACATTGAGTAAAACCTCTGGGAAATACGAGAACATAACTTTCAAGAGTTATGGCAGGGGGGTGCTAGAGCGGTGGCTCAGCAGTGGAGCACTTGCCTGCCATGCTTAAGGACCTGGGTTCGAACCCCAGCATCACAAACACTACTGGTAGGGGGAAAAACAGATGAAAAAAATTGATTTGCTCTCTCTCCTAAACAAACAAAAAAACCCGTTATAATGGGAAGCAAAAGACTAATACTGCTAGACCAAAATGAGGAACTTTGTTACCCTCAGCACAGCAAGCAACAAGAGATTCTTGCTAACATCCATTTCTCTTGGTCCTCGAGTCTCTATGGGATAACACAGGGTAGCCGTGGTGATAGTGCATGGACAGGGGGTTCAATTGCAGCTCAAGATCCCCAGTGGACTGCAAGCAAACTTGACCTACTTTGCCCTAAGTGGAGGCGTTGTTTTTACTATACTCCACAGTCAAGAAACCTTTTATGTATTCTAGGGGGAGATATTAACAGTCTTCTAAGGTGGTTCAATACACAGACATCTTAAAAAATAGTCGTGAACCAACAGACTGTCATTGCCTCTGCATGGAGAAATGCAGAAACATGAGAGACTGGGAATTTTTCTCCCCACACTGAACACCCCAGGGCACTCTTACTGGCCCATCTGCTGCATGGTGACTCTCTGCGACCTGAGTAGACACTATAGTATCTACATAGAGATCCTGCTTTTCCCTTCATCCAGGCCATGAGGAGCTGGGACTTGGCTCTGTCCTCCGGGGGGAGATAATGCATCGTACTTAAAAGAACAGTCTCTCTTCTGGTGACTAAGTGGTTGGACATGCGTGGGGACCTGGGTTCAAACGCCAGCACCACATACACAACTAAGTGTTGGAGAAACAAAGGCCAGATGGAAAAATAAAGTTGATCTCTCTATCTTAAGAGTCTCCAAAGTCAGACTATCTGAGTTCATGTCTTGGTTATATTACTTACTAGCTTTGTCTTTGAGAAATTTATGTAACTTCTCCATGCCTCGATTTCCTTCTGTATAAAAAGGGAATATAATACCTACCTCAAATTTATTATAAAGATTACATAAGATTAAAATGCAGGAAATATTAAATCTTCAGCAAACATCAGTTAATTAGCAAAAAATTACAGTGGGGAATTAAAAATTACTTGGGCACATCTGTCCAATCAAGTGATACCAATGCAGATTTAGATCAGCATGCAGATATCCAGTGGACACAACTGTATTGCAAATAGTCTATTAAAGGGCTGGAGCGGTGGCTCAGCGGTTTCGGTGCTTGCCTGGCAAGCACGAGTACCTGGGTTCAAACCCCAGCACCATGTACGCAACTAAGTGTTGGAGCAAAGAAGGCCATGTGAAAAACTAAAGTTGTTTCTCTCTTTGTCTCTCTCACTGTCCCTTTCTCTTTATTTTCTTTCTTTTAGTCTTAAAAAGCTCTTGAAAAGAGGCAAATATAATTTCATCCGATAGCATACGAAGTTTAAGCAGGGAGGCTGAAAAAATATTAATTTCTTTTATTTTGACTTATCCACCTCACTTGTTCACCAGACTCTCACCCTAAATTGCTATTGGGTTTTTTCCCAAGACAATGTTTAGTGGAAACTTTTCAAATAAAAACCGATTTACCAACATTCTGTAACTGACTGCAAAATGTGGGTACATAACAAATCTACCTGCATAATTTGCCATATTCAGTTGTTTAATAATGATGAAATGTTCATGTAATTGTTTCTTTTAGTAATAAAATATATTATCTATCATATGGTACAGTGCACGAGAGGCCCTGAGACAGAATAAGTTTTTTTTTAAGAGGGGACAGAGACAGAATCAATGTTTAGTTTTTCACATGGCTTTTGTTGCTCTGAGACTTTGTTGTGTACGTGGTGCTAGGGTTTGAACTTGTGTACTTGTGCATATAAGGCAAGCGCTGTAACTGCTGAGCCACTGCTCCAGTCCCCAGAATGATAGGTTGAAAATGCTGGCCTTCAATTAGTAAGCAGCTCTGTGGGAGTCGGTGGAATTAAGAGAAGGTAATAAAATGCACTGTGGAAAGTGGCATGAGAAGGCCAAGCAGAGTCTCTCTGGAATGTACCCTCTGCTCAGTGTTGAAACACCAAGAAAAGCCAGGTATGGTGTTACACACTTGTAATCCCAGCAACCTGCGAAGTGGAGGCAGGAGGATCTCAAGTTCAAAGCAGCCTCAGCAGTTGAGTGAAGCTCTAAGCAACTTATTGAGACCCTGTCTCAAAAAGAGCTGGGTATGTAGTTCAGTGGCTAAGTGCCCCTTGGTTCAATCCCTGCAACCAAAAACAAAAATAAATACCAAAAAGGATTTCAGGAAGATGCCATTTTCCTGGTTTGAGTCCTCTTTAGGAATTATATGATTTGGGTAAAGTTCCTTAAGAGCTCTAAACCTCAGTTTCCTGGTCTGTAAAAGGAGACCAATGACATCCATCTCAGAAGATTATCTTGATAATGCAGTGAATTTGGTGATGTACTTCCTGTGTCTAGTGTAGGACCCTATACCTTTTTGGAGTTGTTTTTCTGTTTTATTTAAAACTTGCTCTTTGTCAGCTTGCCAAACAGACCAGGTTTTTGTCTACCCTCTGCATTCTGGGTTTAGGAGTAACATGGTCCTTTTGGCCAGCTGGCTGGGTAAGTGACTCAGGAGCAGATGGTCAGGAATTGATGGTTGCCCTTGTCACTATTGGTGCCACCGCAGTCCTTTGCGTGCTTATTGACTTGTCTGTGACTGACATCTCTTGGACAGGTAGTAGATATGGCCTCAGGTGCTTAATTCTATAGGAAGAAAAGCTGAGTTCTTATCCCTTGGGAGAGGAGAAGGGAGAGGTGGAATAGAGGTGGACAAGGCAACGCAATGTCCCCGGGAGGAGAGGGCACCTTGTGGAGGTGGTGAGGGAAGGTGCATCCCCACAGGAATGGTGAGGAGTGCTTCCTAGATGTGTCTTTGTCTGGCCTGCAGGTCTTCAGGATGTTGGGAGACCCTGGGAGAGAAGAACAAATCTGAGTACTCATATTATCTTGGATACACAGGGCTGTGATTTAAAGAATGCTTTCACTGGGCTGGAGAGGTGACTCAGTGGTTGGAGCGCTTGCCTGGCATGTGTGAGGACCCCAGTTCGAACCCCAGCACCACATACGCAACTAACTGTTGAAAAATAAAAACCAGATGAAAAAATAAATTCAACTCTTGAAAAAAGAAAAAGAATCCTTCTGTTGATTAGTCCTGGATATGACTCTTTCTGTGTGTGGGGCATCACCCCACCTCTTGATTTAAATAGAAAGAGGGGAGTTGAAATCTCTAAGTATCAAACAATAACATTAATGTTCATAGCTTGAAAATTAGGCTTTTAATTTCATCTTTAAAAATGCTGAAAACTCAGGAAAAATCATCTGGTAACTTCATGTTCCTCGTCCTTTCAAAACAAAGGCAAAAAATTCTAGTACCATGTAGAAAAATGGGGAGTTCATGATTCCATGCAGACTTTTATGAATCCAGTTTTCTGTGGAGATGGTACTGTGTGCTTTTTGTTCAGCATTGAATGCTTTATGTGTTAAGAATGTTGATTTCTTTGCAGACATTTTGGTTGTATTTTTCTTCTGCTTTGTTCTTCGCCTTGTAGCCTGATTGTGTTTTTGTGATATCTAGAAGTTCCTGTGGCTTCTTTTTGCTTAGAAGGTCCTGGTCTTTTTCCGAGATCTGGTGAAAACAGTGGTTTGTGATATGGTTGCATTTTTCACTTGTGACTCTCTAAATCCATCTGAAATTAATTTCGGTAGGAGGTGGGGTTCTCTATTTCCCAATAGTTAAGCAACTATCCTAGCACCCTTGGTTAAAAATGTTTATTTTAAACCCATTGATTGATGATGACAGCTTTATATGTCTTTCTTCTAATGGTGTTTGAAAGACCTGATAATTGGAATAGCGGTTCTTAAGTTCATGAATTCCCTCTGCCATTTGTAAAATGTAGGTCCTATTTTACCAGTTACACTGGTAGTTATCACGTTCTTTTTAACACATGCAATTTTATGGCTGATTTTACACAAATTTCCTATGAGTCATATTTAGTCTGTAAACAGTTTTGTTTCACTTACTCATTAATTTTTTGCAAAATAAATCATGAGGTTTTTCAACTGTTCTGGGAAAATTTGGAGATGGCCAGTGTTTATAGTCCCCTGTGGTGGCTGTTATGGTTGCTGTCCCTCTAGAATAGACCCACCTTGTCTACTGTTTATTTCCCACCTGACTTCACTCCATGATTGCCTAGCTCAGACTCACTTGAGTTTGTAATGTCTGTTTTTTTTTTTAAGACAGTGAGAAAAAGGATCAATTTTTATTTTTTCATGTGGTTTTTTCTTTTCCTCTGCTTAGTTGTGTTTGTGGTGCTGGGAATGGAACCTGGGTCATTGCGCATGACAGGCAAGTGCTGTATCACTGAGCTACCTGTAATGTCCGCTCTACTAGAAACATTTTCACGTTGGGATTAATTTTACCCTTGATGGAGCTTCTTGGATTATCTTCATCAGCTTACGTCTATTTCTTGTAATCTAGTATTGGAAAGAAAATGCTCCATTCTTCATTGAATGCTACCTGACTATAGTTGCCCTTAAAAGTCATCTGCGTTTAGCCCAAGAAATCATTTGACCATGGTGAAACAGTGTAATACTCTATAATCACATTCAAAACAAGTTCAGAAGGAAACAATTCTCTAACTTTTGAGATTCCAAAGGCAAACACAGCCACGTTTGTATAAGATGGTAGCATGTATAGACACATGTGTTTCTATTATAATTGGTGGGTGTAATGTTTCTTGGCTAAATTGTTTCTTTAGGAAGCCTGATGTCACCATTTGTTTTCATTCCCAACTTTATACCCACATGTTCATTTACATATCCAACCCCTGCAGAGTGTGCTGGGTGTATTGTTGACTAATTTCAGCTTTACTCTTCATTATTTTCCTTTCTGTGATGCATATGGAATCAAATATGAGAATAAAAATGAGTGCTGTATTCCTGATGAGTACTAACGTGTTAAAGAGAATGAACCTTTCTTACTGTGATGGGTGTTCTGCAGCCATCTTGTGATAAAAAGGCAGAGGTATGGTTGCTATTCCCATTTTGTTAAAACCCAAGAAGCGGATGCTCAGAATGTTGTGACCCTAGAAAGGTCACAGTGCAAAAAGTGGCCAGATTTTAACCCTGCGTCTTAATCTATTCTCTACACTATGGGATTTCTAAGCTGATGGAGATTTTGAAGTAGAAAGTAGATGTTTGAGTTTATTTTCTGTTATTAAAATAGCTTGAGCATACTGTCTAACAGAAAAGAGAATGACCATATGATAGTAATACTTCAGGTTTGAAATAAAAAGTTGTAAATAAATTAAAAGTAGGCATAAAGAAGAGTGAAGCCCCCTTTGAACTAAAGAGTGATACGTGAAGGATGTTACAACTGCCCTATTCTTGGGTTCTCTCTCATACATAGATGGACCATGGACCAAGAGGGAGTCAGTACAAAAGCACTCCCTGACCTTTTCAAGAAGAAAACTTAGGTTGTGTACTGGGAGCAGAAATGGGAAGAAACTCTATTCCTGAGTCTCTTTTCCATCAGTGCCTGCATTAATTTAGGGTCTCTGGATAACCTGGTGGATATATACTGTGGTGGTTTGCAAAACAGTTTTGTAGTCCCCTACCATGGGGGAGAAAAACTCAAAGAAGTAATAGTTTACTATCTGCTTAAAAGAGAAAAGTTGGAAAACAGGGAAGGGAATGTACCTTTCTGGGAAGTCCTGGAGAGTTTGAAATCAATGGACACATTTATTTATTTTTTTGGTGGGGAGCATAGACATTAGGGATTGAACCCAGGAGTGTTCCCACCAGGCTGTAGCCCCCAGCCCTTTTTAATTTTGAGACAGGGTTTCCCTAAGTTGCTCAGGGTCTCACCAAGTAACTGAGGCTGGCTTTGAACTTGAGATCCTCATGCATCAGCCTCCTGAATCACTGGGATTACAGCCCTGTACCACTGTGCCTAGTTTGATAGATTTTTTGACATCCTGAGGAGGTAATGTGTACTTAATTATGCTCAGAAGTGTTTGTTAAACACCTCCCAAGTTGATCAGTGGCTTAAGGGGATGGTCTGTCTTTTCTGCACTTAAAATTGCTCGTTTTCTCAAAAGCTTCTGTAACAAAATAACAGCAAATTGTACTTCCAGTACAAAATGTTCATTTTGTTAACTAATGGGCTCAACACTAGGATGTCAGTATTATTTTAGACTGTTAACCTGTTGACACATATTCTAGGTGGTAGGAAAGAAATCACTGCTGAGTTTTGGTAACATAAATGACATTTGTGGCCAAAGGTGTGTGGGGTTGTTTTTTTTTTTTTTTTTTTTTTTGAGAGAGGGATACTGAGAGAGAAAGAATCAGTTTTATTTTGTTTTTCATGTGGCTTTCATTGCTCCACCACTTCGTTGTGTACCTGGTGCTGGGGTTCGAATCCATGTTCTCTCGCATGCCAGGCACCTTAACTGCTGAGCCACCACTCCAGCCCTGGCCAGAGGATCTATTCTTGTTGTATGCATATCGGACATTGAGGAAAAAAGATCTTTCCCTAGATTTTTCCCCCCTAACTGTGATTATTGTGATTTTAAGAAATATCTAGAGCCAAACTATTCCATTTTAATTGAATTCCTTTTCTCAGCCAAAATTGGGAGCAAGTTTGTTTTTTTAAAACTTTACATTCTTCTTAGTATGTGTTCTTATGTTTTCTTTTTGTGAGGGATTAGTGACATTGCTTTAATTCTTAAAACTGAGAAGAGTTGAAAAATAAAACACATAGGCTTGGATAAAAACCCCTTGAAGAAAAGTAGGAACATCTCCCATTCTGAAGTTGAGCCCACCATACGAACCTGCTATTCCACTCCTGGGTGTTTTTCAGGGGATTTAGAATCAGCACATTATAGTGACACAGCAATATCTATGTTCATAGCAGCTTAATTTACTATTGCTAGATTATGGGAAACAACCCAGATGTCCCTCACTGGATGAATGGATCCAAAAACTGTGGTACATATATACCATGAAATTTTACACAGCAATTAGAAACAATGATATTGCAGCCTTTGAAGGTAAATGGATGGCTATGGAAGAAATTATGCTGAGTAAAATCAGCTTAACCCAGAGAACCAAGGGTCGAATGTCTCCACTTATCTGTGGAGGATGGATCTAGACCCAGGCCATTGAGAAAGATGGTCTATTATCATATGTTAAATCCAGATAAGGTGTAATGTTATACAGGCTAATACATTTTTAGAGATATTGTGGGAAGGGAGGGATAAGGGTGGGTAATTGAAGGGGCTCTCCTGGGGGTAAATCTAATATCCAGAATTTATTCACATTTTATATTTTGTTAAAAACTTGTATGGTTGTTCAATAATAAAAAAATAAGTGGTGAATTGGGTCCTGTACATGTGTGTTTTTGAACAGTCTATCATGTTTGATGGTACTTTGCTTTATCTTCAGATATTTTTCATATTTTGAGCTTCCTAGTAGATTCATGGTGGGCATGATTTTTTTCCTGTTTAATCATAGTTGTCCGTTTTTTTGATTTGTAGGAAGAGAAAAAGAAGTTCGACAAGGAGACAGAGAAGAATTACAGCCTAATTGATAAGCATTTGAATCTGTCTGCCAAAAAGAAAGACTCACATTTACAAGAGGTATTCATTTCTTTCCTGTTAGTTTCCAAAAGTACAAAAAAAAGTACATGTATTTTTTTATGTGCTTTACTTTTGAAAACGTTTCATCTAGAATTAATGATGTTGGAAGAAAAAGGTTTTGTGATGAATTAAGAAGAAACAGTTCTTATGAAACAAGACACAAAATGATGGATATATCCTATTGTGATTGATTAACCATGGATTCATAGTAGTAAAAATTTTAGGGTCTGTTTTTTCATAGGAGCAGTAATTTTAACCAGTGTTACTGAAGAACAGATATATTATGTGCAGGGATGGATCTATTAATTGGCTTTCAAGATTGCCTGAAAAAAAATGGGTTGAATTTAATAAGCTCATATATAATTTTGCTTTATGTGAAGGCAGTATTAATCTTATTTAATGTCAGCAATCTGGGAGCTTCAGCTTGGTTGGAAAGAGATCATCCTTTTCGCTTGTGTTAATGGACTCGGTTTCTTGGAGGAAGCTGTGTGCTAGCAGAAGGCGATTCCCATCTTATCTCTCATTTTCTCTCCTTGTTTCTAAACCCCCTGCCTTTGTTTTCCTCACTCACAGGCTTAAATAGAAGCTTCATTTGTTCATAATTCAGAACATTTCACTTCTACTTGGACAGTTTTGTTCGCAGTTGAGGATCCTGACTTGTCTCACATAACTGTGACTTGGTCTTCGTTTGGGCTCATACATGTCACGATTCTGGGTAGAATGTGCCCCTATAATGTGTGCTTAGCAAAGCGTCGTCCAAATGACAGACAGCACTGAGTCCAGGTTGCTTTTGAATGTCAAATAGTTGGAAACAGTCTGCATGTGTGTGCACACGCGGATGATTTGCTATTATCCCAATGTGACATTTTCTTTTGTCTCTCTAATGCCTTTGACATTTGGGTGGCGCTTGACAGTTTATGAAAGAAAGGAACTTCTATTCCACTTAATCCTCACCACAATACCCAGGATGGCTCCATTCTCTCCTGGTTCCACTTTGTAGGAAACCAGGCGAACTTACACCTGCTTCCTCATCGCCAGCCGTCGGTTTTTGCAATGACAGCTGTTAGATTATGGACATGCTGCTCACTCTTCTAACCTCTGTTCTTTATTATTTCTATTTCCAGTTATCTGGAAGAGAACTTTTATGCCCTAAGTCAATTTCCATCTCCACTTTGTAATTAGGTGTCCTGTTCTAAACGTTGCCCACGCAGAATCCTGGGAGTCATGCCTGGCCCTTGGGCTCACATCCTACATCCTGTTTGTCAGTGTGTACCATCTCTACTAATTATTTATTTGTGAGTAAAATGGACAGTGAGAGAAAGAGAAGGAATCTTAGTTTTTCATGTGGCTTTTGTTGCTCTGACACTTCGTTGTGTAGGTGGTACTGGGGTTTGAACCCGCATCCTCCTGCATGCCAGGCAAGCACTGCAAGCGCTGAGCCACCGCTCCAGCCCCAGTGTGTGCCATCTTTAGCTCCAGAACAAACTCACCATGTGGTCACTTCTCAGGACCCCTCCTCATGTAAACCCTCCTAACAGCTTCTTCCACAGGCCTCAGGCTCCTTGCTTGCTGAAGGTGTTTGTATTGGGTTTTTGATTTATAGGTTTTTTTTTTTTTTTTTTTTAAGACAGGACAGTGAGAGTGAAAGAATTTTTTTATGTAGGTTTTCATGTGACTTTTCTTTGCTCCAATACTTCATTGTGTACATCGTGCTGGGTTTCAAACCTGTGTCCCTGAGCATGCCAGGCAAATGCTATAACTGCTGAGCCACCACCATTCCAGCCCTTGCCTTGTGGTTTTAAGTTTCCCCCCCATTTTTGGTGCTGGAGATTGATCCAAGGGCCTCATGCATACTATATGTGCCGTCACTGAGCTCCGCCCCTGGTCCCTGCCTACCATATTTTCAGCCCAGATCCACATGCTTCACTTCAAGTACTCTTCCAAATGCTCTCTATTCACAGGCTACTTTGTTAGAAAGGCTATCCCTGCTGATCTTACAATATTTTCTTTACTCTGCCTTTTTCCTCCTCCATATTTTCTTCTTCTTTTTTTTTAAAGAGAGGATGAGAGAGAAAATTCTATTTGTATTTTTAAAGAGAGTTGGGGGGGAGAGAAAGAACAATTTTATTAATTTTTTTATCGAGTCTTTGATTTCCTAACACTTAGCAACACTTAGTGGTATATTTTTTTATTTTGAGACATGGTCTTGCGAAGTTGCTTAGGTTCTCACTAAAATGCTGAGGGTGGCTTTGAATTTGCAATTTTCCTGCCTCAGCCTTCTGAACGGCTGTGATTACAGGCCTGTGCCACCATGCCTGGCTCCCTTCATAATCTTACAGCTGTTTGACATACTTGTGTTTGTTATACGGCTTCTTTCCTTATAGAGTGTAAGCTCCTCGAAGTCAGCACCGTAGTTTTATCTGGTATACAACCCTCTCTGCCTAGAATCGTACCGGTCAGAGAGTCGGTACTAAGTACGTATTTATAGAGAGAACAGTGTGAAGATGTGTGTACGGTGAGCTAGGGCTTCAGCAATTTCTTCAGTTGCAAAGATGCCTGAGCTCCAGATCAGAAATTTGAAGAGACCCAGCAAATGAGGTATTTCAGCTTCTTCTCAATTATACACACCTTCTTCTCTCACTGTTGTTTACAAACACACAGATTCCCATTTGAAACGGCTTTCTCTTGCAAGTGAGGAGGCTTTTTAAAGGGGAGGAAGTTCAGTTTGGGTGTTCATTGCTTCTGCCAGTGGCTAATGTGTTGCTGATCTTCTGTGAACCGACATTAGATGCTCAAGAGATTAACTGCTGAGAGCTGTATTAGACAAAGGCATAGAACAATGGATATTTCACTCCTCTTTTTTCAAATGAAAATACCAACAGAAAATTGCAGTATACACAATGCTGGCTGTTCTGGTAATTCTCTTAGGACCCGCTTGCAGCCCTGTTTTTATGGACAACCTAGCTTCTACCCCCACCAACACCCCTAAATTCTACTTAATATTTATACTGTAACAAGTGTTAGATATGTGAGAAAGCTGTATTTCTTTTGATTTTGAAGTTTTTCTTTACCTAGCAACAAATGATAGTATTCCAACATAATATCACTAGGGAAGTAGCTTCTTTGCATAGCTTTTTGTATGATTGATTTGTCTTATGCATACTGGCAACAGAAATGTCCAAAAAGCAGATGATAATCAAATTGAAACTGCATATTAATTAAAAACCAGTCAGTTTTGGGCTGGAGCAGTGGCTCAGCAGTTATGGCGTTTGCCTGACATGCGTGAGGACCCAGGTTCCAACCCCAGTACCATGTGTACAACTAAGTGTTGGAGCAACGAAAGTCACATGAAAAACTAAATAAAATTGGTTTCTTATTTTTCTCCTTTACTGTCCCTCTTAAAAAAAGTTCATTTCGTGTTGCTGTAACAAAACACCTGAGACTGGGTCCTTTATTAGCTCTCAGTTCTGGAGGTCCAAGAACCTGGTGTTGGCTTGGCTCTGCAGAGGGCCTAGTTCAATGACATCACGTAGTGGGTGTGTGTTTAGAAGAGCGATACTGGGGAGATGCCAGGCTTGCTTATAATCTAGTCCCCCAGGAACTAATTCAGTCCCATGAGATCTGCATTAATCCCTTCTAAGAGTAGTGCTCCCAACTGGATTTCCATTAACTAGGCCGCGCCTCTTAGAGTACTGACGCCGTGGAGGCCGAGTTTCCAGCACATGAAACTTGGAGACTCACTCAAATCATTTCCAAATCATAGTGTGTAGTTAGTGTGGTGATTGCCTTTTAGACTTGGTCAGGGTAAAGGAAGTCATGCTGTGCCCTTAGGTATGAGCTGGACATCTGTCGCAGTCATGGGCTGTCTGCCATGGCAGGGATTCTGGTTCAGAACATTAAGCCAGTGGTGACTAGTTGACCAGCAATGAGAAACTAGTTGCAGAAGCAGTAGTTAGCTCTGGGGCAGAATCAACCTGGTCAGAGAGGCTCTGGTGGAACAGTTTTCTGGAAGGGCTTTTCTTAGTGGTAACAACATGAAGCAACCACTCTTCTCAGGTCTTCATTTAGTTGAGTACTCCAGAATTGCCTTGTTCTTGCTGGACTTACAGCTGTTCACTGCTGATGGCTGAGTAATAAAAATCTGATTATGACTTTGAGGTAGACACTCCTGTTTCGATTCAGTAAAATAATTTGTTATTTTTAAACATTTTATTAAAGCATTTTTGAAAAACTTAAATATTAGACCTTTTTAAAAAAACTTATCAAACCATTATTGAAAAATACACAGAACAGTTTGTGGTATTAATCATTTTCAAGTGTACAGTTCAGTGGCATTAATACCTTCATATCATTGTATAACTGCTGTTGCCTCCATCTGCAGAACTCAGTCTTCCCCCTCTGTACCCACTAAATAACTCCCCACTCCTCTAGCCTTCACAACAAATCATTCTACTCTTTATTTATTTATTTTTGGTACTGGGATTTCAACCCAGGGATGCTCTGCTGCTGAGCTATGTCCCCAGCCCTTTTTATTTTGAGACAGGGTCTCTAAGTAGCCAGGCTGGCCTCAAGCTGGTGAGCCTCCTGCTTCAGCCTCTGGAGCTGCTGGGGTTACAGGCATGTACCATTGTGCACAGCAAGCTATTCTACTTTCAGTCTCTGTGAATTTACCTACAGTATTGGTCTTTTTATGTCTGGATGACTTTGCACACATAGTATCCTCAAGGCTTATCCATGTTGTATCCTGTGTGAGAGTTTAAGGCTAGATAGTAGTCTCTGTTCTTTCATCTGTCCATGAATACCTGATTGCTTCTACCTTTTGGCTGTTGTAAAGAATGCTCCTGTGAACGCAGTGTACAAGTATCCGAGTCTTTCAGTTCTTTCAGATACCTTAAAGTGGAATTGTTGGATTACTTGATAATAGTATTTTTTTTGTTTGTTTTTGAGTAGCTGCCGTGATGTTTTCTGTGGTGACTGCATCGTACTATTGCATGGTACTTTGTGGCGGTGGTTTCTGGGATGAGAATACTTTTCTGTTGTGATCCGTGGAACCTCTTCTCGTGGCTCAGTTCTGAGCTGAGCTGGCACCAGCTTTCTTTTGTTTGGAATAGTACTCTGGCCAGCTGGTGCCCCCTGGACTCCCAGGGTGGATCAGACATGGTGAGGGCTCAGAGCTTGGCCACCCGAATTGGGGCCGCCAGCCCCAACCTGCTTACCAGAGCCAGTTGCTCAGATGTGCCATGCCGCTAATTCCTCACCTGCTGCTCTCAGTCATCGAGTCCTAAGGTGACTGCGATTTTCTCAGTCCTCTCTCAGATCAACTTTGTTCTTAGAGGTTTCTTCATGGCAACGTGATTCTTTTTTTTTTTTTTTTTTTTTAATAGAATGTGACAAAGAATCAATTTTCTTTGTTTCACCCGGTCTTTGTTTCTCTGACATTTAGTTGTGTATGTGATGCTGGGGTTCAAACCTGGATTCTTGGTGCTTGCCAGTCAAGCGCTCCAACTGCTGAGCCACCACTCCAGCCCCAAAATGGTGTGATTTTGACTGGGGGGCGTATGTGGCTTGAACTTGGTGTCATGGTGGGAGTGAGCATTTGATGAAGAAAGCCTAACTGTTGGGTTTTTAATTTTGGGGGCTCAGCTATAGCATACAGCCTGGGGGTGGGGAAACTTTTTCTACTTTTGGAGAGTCACTATTTTAGATTTTTAAGGCCCTTGAGGTCCCTGCTGGAGCTACTCAATTCTGTGGTTGTGGCAAGAGAGTAGCTCCAGACCTCACGTTAAACAAATGGTCTTGACTATGTTCAGATCCAGGTTCATTTACAGAAGCAGGCAGCATGCCATATTTGACCTGTGGACTGAAGTTTGCCAGCCTGGTATAGAGTTTCCCTTCCCTCTGTCTCCAGTTTGACTAATAACCTCAATTACTTCAACACAGGCAGATCTCCAAGTGGAGCAAAACCGGCAGCACTTTTATGAACTGTCTCTTGAGTATGTGTGTAAACTTCAGGAAATCCAAGAGAGAAAGAAGTTTGAGTTTGTGGAGCCTGTGAGTATGGAACAAGTTGTTTGCACATATATTTTTGTGATGTGATAGACTTATCTTTTTTCGTGGATCTAACATGGTTGCTGGAGGCTGTAGTGTATAAATACGAAAGCCAACATCATACATGGTAAAGGGGGGACACAGTCACAGAGTCAAGGAATCACCTCTAACTCGGTGGTCCTCACCCCTTTTGCACAGTATCTATTACTCCTATTGGTGCGTGATCTCAAATACTGTTGTCACATGCAATTTTGATCATTTTCCTTATAGCTCTAAAAAGAATTATTCTGCAAGAATTTATGTTAAAGTGGTGTTTTATGGATGATCTTTGCTCAAGGTTGTTTCTAAAGTAAGTTTTACCCATTCAAACTCTTGGCCATTTGACCAATATTTAAATAAGAAGGGTTTTTTTTTTAATTTTAATTTTTCATAATAGAGATTAAGCCCAGGGGCACTTAACCCCTGAGCCACATCCCTACCCCTTTTTATTTTTGTTTTGAGACAGGGTCCTACTAAATTGCTTAGGGCCTCACTAAGTTACTGAAGCTGGCTTTGGACTTGGAATTCTCCTGCCTCAGCCTCCTGAACTGCTGGGAAGATAGGTGTGCACTGCTGCATCTGGCTTACATGGTTATTTTTATCATGATTTCTAACTCTACTCACCATGGTTAAATCAACCTAAGTTGAGAACCTGTGGGTGGAACATTTGAAGCACTTTCGTAAGTGAATCTAGCATTTCAATGTGATTTTTGTTACTACAGAAACGATTTCTAATAGCTTCAGTTATTTATTTGCTCATATGCATGTATATGAATATATGTATCTTAATCAAAATGTATACAGGGCATTTCATATTGAGAGTTTTAGCAAACAAATTGAGAAATATTGGAAATCATTCTCAGTGTTCATTTTAGTTGACACAGACTTCTCATTTTTTTTATACAACTTTATTGAGGTCTAGTTCAAATTATAACCATTATGTGCATGATTTGAGAAATAAAAAACCCCCCATGTATTGATTAATTAAAAACTACCTAGTGGGAGTAATAAAATTCACCTAAATTAAACAGGAAAATTAAGCCTTGTTAATGCTATCTTTTATGTAAAATAATGTCTACATTTATCGGGCATTTCAGTACTTAATCATGGTTCAAGTCAT
Organism: Aplodontia rufa; assembly: GCA_004027875.1. Taxonomy (NCBI): domain Eukaryota; kingdom Metazoa; phylum Chordata; class Mammalia; order Rodentia; family Aplodontiidae; genus Aplodontia; species Aplodontia rufa. The sequence continues at coordinate 9,051 of PVKS010010612.1, read as the reverse complement.
TGCTCTTAAGTACTATCCTGAGTTTACTCTTTCATTCCACATGATAACTTAAGATACTTTGATTGTCCGACTTAGCAAATAAGGAAATTAAAGCAGAGAAAGTTTCCGTGTTTTGCCCAAGGTCACCTAACAAGTGATCGCTCAGGTTAGGGTTTGATGTGGCTGGCCCTTTGATATCGAGTCCCAAATTTGTGTTTTATTCTGGCCGTTTGGAAGAAAATGAATCTTGGGATTTTCTTAACTCTCTCCCCAAATCACCTCTCCTCACTTTTGATGTACTTACACGTGAGGCAGAAGCAGCTGCCCTCTAATTAGAGGGGCAGGTTGGGAGTTGGTAGAAAATGAAGGGTCTAATTACTGCCCTGCCTCTGCCCTGGGCAAGTCACTGAACATCCCTGTCAAGGAGACACCGGCTACAGTGTCCCGGATGCCCGTGGAGACCTGAGCTCTTTGAGTCTGTGATTTTACTCTCCGGCCTGAAACTGACCTATAATGTTAATGTTTCAATTACTATTGAATACTGGAATTCTCTTGACCAATGAGGGCAAGTGGATGGCTTAGAATTGCAATTTTCTTAGGAGGCATGCTGTACAAAGTCTTTTGGTACCGATACTTAAGAAAAACAGATTTCTTCCTTTTCTACGAATACCAGTAAATGATAATATGCACTTACATGCCTTTGAATTCTTGTGACGTCCTTTGAGTAACCTGAGTGGAGTGGTAGATGAGAGGAAACACGGGCTGTTGATAATTTTTTTTGCCTCTCCTGAGGGATTTTTTCCCCCCATGCTAATGTCCCCTTTTCTCTTTTCTCTCAGATGCTGTCATTTTTTCAGGGAATGTTTACTTTCTATCATCAGGGCCATGAACTTGCCAAAGACTTCAATCACTACAAAATGGAACTACAGATCAACATTCAGAATGTAAGGAAACAAAAACTTCATGGCGCAAGAAAGTGTATTTTTTTTTCGAGTATTTGGCATATGAAAAGCCTCAGACTGGGACCAGGCTGAGCTTTGGCACTGAGAAAGTGGGGGTCTGGTGCCACCTAGTGGTTAGCTATTCACGCAACAAACTGATCCTCGGGTAATTGAGGCTCAAGAAATTCTGCCTCCTGGTGATTCTTCCTGAACTTTCTCGAACAGTATTAAGAATGAGTGTTGTCATGTTCACTGAGTACTTGAAATTTCCAACAGAGCATGCCACTGTAATTTAAGACTTTAAATGACAGTGAATTACATTTCTTCTCTGTTAACCGAACTTCATGATTTTATTCCTGGGAAGGCATAGGGTTCCACTGGGAGTTCCTCGCCACATCTTAGGAATGTTCACTAATCTGCTGGTGTTTATACTTGCTATTGATCTTCATGGTTTTCCTTTGGAAATTGGATGCTTTTTGGCAGATCTTGAATAAGGAGATGTAGAAAACTAAGCTACTCAATGTGTCCTATATGATTTTGTTCAAGTGGTTTTTCTATCAACATATTAGTTGTCTTAGACATGTCCTTGTGGGAAAGCTAGTCAGGGTATGTTGAACATAAATTGAAACCTTGTCACAAGATACACTGATATCTGTGTGACACTCATGGCCTACACTGAGAAGTTAACTATCTGTACTTTTATTTATTGTACAACTAGAAGTTGAAGTTCCAATTTTTTTGTGTGTGTATATAGTTCTCCGTATTTGGCAATATAGATGATAAAATATCTTGTTTTTGTTGTTCTTCTGTCAGTTTTGTTATCAGCAGCACCAGTACTGGCCCAGGGAAAGGGGTAGGTTACTACACTAGCAGCTTCAGAGAAAGTTGGAGTCCAATTAGTAGGAAAAGCTGATTTAAAGTCAGCTTTGAAGGACTATAGAAGATACTGTTTCAGAGGTTCCATCTTGAAATCTCTGCCAGCAAACAAAGCTTTTAAGGACGCTAAAGAGACAAAAGGCAGGAAATAATATTTGTTTATAAAAAGGAAAATTTTGAGAGGGAGAGAAAACAATCAAGTTTAGTTTTTCACATGGCTTTCGTTGCTCTGAGACTTCATTTTGTGCGTGGTGCTGGGGTTTGAACTTGTGTACTCGCACATGCCAGGCAAGCGCTGTAACTACTGAGCCACTGCTCCAGCCCCAAAGCTTTTAAAGAGGCCAAAGAAATGAAAGGCAGGAAATACACACATGTAATTTTTTTTTTTTTTTTTTTTTAGGTGAGAGATAGAGAACCAATTTTATTTAGTTTTTCATGTGGCTTTCGTTGCTCTGACACTTTGTTGTGTACGTGGTGCTGGGGTTACAACCTGCATCCGTGTGCATGCCTGGCAAGTGCCGAAATTGGTAAGCCTTAGCTCCAGCCCCACGTGTGTAAATTTAATTAGCCTGTGCTAGACAGGTCTGGGGAGGGGCCATCTCCATTCTTGGCATCCTTAGAGTTGTCAGGCCATCATAGGGTGGCAGGGGCAGCCCTTTAACTTCTATCTGCATGAGGAACTTGCCCTTAATTTCAGAGTGGGCACCCAAACTCAGCCTGTTCTAGTTCCCTTTCATAGATTCCTTGGACATTTAACTGGACTAATGTTAATAGAATCCTTGAGTAGATTTTAATTTTATCTGCTGCTGTGGTCCCAAGATTAGTGAAGAGGGTTATAAAATATGGGTATGACTGTAATGTAACAATTAAACGATACAACTCTAAACTACATGTACAGATTAATTGTAGTCGCCTCAAAATTGTTCTGTAGATAGTAGCATATTTAGTCTAAAGAATATTTTTGTAGACTGCAGACTGTAGTTTGAAGAGAGGAACATTAGTTTAGAAGATAGTTCTGATGTTCCCCTTCTCCTTCCACTCACTGGAAACTTGAAGATGGTCATCGGTGAATTTCCCTAAATCACTGGATACATAACTTGTTAAAATTGGCTTTTTTCACCTAGACGTCATCTGTTCAGTTCAGAGCTGACCTGGAGGAGAACCTTCAGGCACGACTGTGTATTTAATTTGTGGGACCTATGTGAAGTGGGAGAGAAAAAAAAAAGGATGAAGAGCTTCGAGGCACAGATAGCAGAACATTAAGCCCCACCTGAGACTTTCTGAGCACACCCTGTATGACACTGCCTACCTGCCCTGGAAGCCTGTTCTGCTGAAGCTCTGGGGTGATGTCTGCGGACATACCAGCCTCCTGGGGCCTTCAGTGAAACTGTCCCTGCGTAGCCTACTGATGCATGGAAGTATGTTCATAATGCACCTGTAGGGGATAGGGGATCTAGTTACTTTATATGCACTAAAATGAATCAGAGACATTAAATATGTCCCTGGGATTGAGCCAATGTTCAGTTATGAGAATGTATAAGAAAACCGTGAAGATAGGCTGTCAGTTGAAGTATTTCAGAAAGTGGTCTGGGTAATATCCCTAGTATACTAAGTATGCTGAGGGAATATACTTCAGGCAAGAACATTCATTTCCTGTAGAGAAATGGGCAAACAACAATTTACTTTTTCTGTACCTTAAACTTACAGATTGTCATCTGTGAATTTCCCTAAATCCTTACTCTGTTTTCTAAGTTCTTTTTTTTTCCTGGATGTTTCTGAGGCCAGCTAATGTGGCTGTCCCATGAAGAAGCTATTCTTTCTCTCCAACTCACCTTCAATTTTGAGAATACTTGATCTGGGGTCTTTCCTTCTGTCCCTTCCCTGTGCTGGGGTTGAATCCAGGGCCTATGCATGCCAAATACAGGCTGTACCACTGAGCTACACTCGTCCTAGGAAGTAAGCTTTTACATTTTTTTTCCACTTCTATTTAAGAGATGGACTTGTGTCCAAATTTCCAGGCTGGCCTAGAACTCCTGAGCTCGTGATCTTCCTGCCTCAGCCTCCCCAGTAGTTGGGACAGCAGGCAGGCACCACCATCTCACCTGGTTCTTCAGCCTTTTTCCTAGCTGATTCCCTTCCCTTCAGAAATCCCAGCACCCTTGAGATACATCATTCATTCTACACCATCTGTTCTGCTTCATTGGTGCCATCATTTACCTATTCCTTGATTCTACATCTCTTTCCCTGATGATATCAGCTTTTAGTATAATACAGAGAAAATGCTGGTTATACAAAACTACATATTGCTGGAAGAAAATTCTGCTTTTTTATGTGATTTATGAAATACAGTGAAATGTTGAAACAATCTTACAATTAACTCCGTGTTACAACAGATACTTTCAGTCCACTTTTTTGGGATTTTATTATAGTAAATTAGGTGGCAAACCTACTGTATAATCAGAAAAAGAGTTAAAAATGAGAACAATGTATTTTTCTCCCATCTCGTTACACTTTTTCCATTGCAAGAATGGTCAGACTTTTTTTGAGGGATTCTGTCTTCGATCCATTTTCTATAATCTTGAATAATAAATGGAAAGCAAGAAAGTAGTAGGAAGACTTTCAGAAAATAGATTTTCCAGAAAAATGGAAATTGCAACCAAATTAAAGGATGTCTTATAAAAGTAATTGAACTTCTGTGATTCTTATCCTCAGAAGAGTGGGTAAGGAAGAAAGAACAGAATTTATCTTGGAAGGATTAAGAATCCCTAAGAGGTACTAAGAATAGCTAAGAAATATTAAGGAGTATGAGAGCGTATTTTTCTTTTGTTAGGAAATTTATAACATGGTAATTGTAAAATAATATTGCCTAAATTAATTTTGTTACCACATGCTAATTTTTGTCCTAAATGTCTTATATGAATGATACACGTTTAGTTATCATATGATGTAGATTTTTTTTGATTCCTATTTGATAAGGAGAAGTTATGATAGATGTGTAATGGGGGAGGGGAGAGGGAGGAAGAATAGGGATGGATCTAGGGGGTCATTCTGGTTTAAGGAAATATACATATCACATTGTTACTTGATATGCATTTATGATTATACAATAACTCAATTGCTTAATAAAAAAAAAAAAGGAGTTGGAGGAAAAATCCCTTGCTAACTGATCTTGCTCAGGGCAGGGCGAACACTGGGACCTGGGCAGATTTGTGCTGGATCCGTACTTGAGGGCTTCAAGTCCAGAGTTGAGGAAGATGGGTCACATCTGTGTAGCTGGTTCAGTAAACACAGGATTTGAGGAGCATTCTGATAGGAGACTCGAGTTTCTCTGGAATTTCACTTGTGTATCACTTGGGAGTCTCTCTAATTATAAGAATTGAGATTTCAGCCTTGCTGGTAGTCCCCTGCCCACTTCCATTTCCCAGTGATCCTATCCAGAGTCAGGTTCTCCGTGTAGGTGTCTTACAGATGTTCACACCTGATCAGCTATTAGCCCAGGATTTGCCAGCCTACCGCTGCCACCTGCTCCCTCCCCGCTCCCCACACATAGAGCTTTGATGGAGGTGATATGGTTTTGGAGTGAGGGTGCTGTGTGGTATTGGAAGGCTACTTAAGTAGGGTTTGTAGGGCCTGCTTCTGGTGTGTTAAGTGATTTCACGAAACCCTCTTCCTGTTTTTAACCGCTCTCTGCCATGTCTTTGCTTTGTGAATGAAGTCTAGGGCCAGGCTGGGAAAGCTTCAGTGGAAAATGGCCATCAGTACAGGGACTCACCCTTGGCCTCTACCTTCAAAGCTCTGTTTCAGAGTACAACTTGGTGTGCATGGTTCTTCTCCTCAGTGGGTTCCTCAGCCTGACCCATCAGTTTGCAGTTTCAGATAGCTTGAAAGATCTTGTGCTGGATACATTGAGGACAGTTTGAGCATTAACATGAATAATAAGAGTACCACATACAGACCCAGTGGGTCAGATACTGAGAATGAATGTGCGTGTATGTATTTGTGCATATATATTATCTGCACATAGGAGAACAACAAGGGCTGGAAGAAATCTCAGCAAAATGAGAAAGGAGGGGAATAAAACCAGAGGGATCAGGATAAAGATAGGGGCAGCAGAGCAGAGTGGTGGCCCAGTGTTATGGTGCTTGCCTGGCATGCATGGGGACCCAGGCTCAAACCCTAGCAACATGTGCACAACGAAGAGTCGGAGCAACAGAGGCTACATGAAAAACTAAATAAAATTGAATCTCTTTCTCTCACTGTCCCTCTCTTTAAAAAAAAAAAAAAAAACAAAACAACAACAACAAAAAAACCCGATAGGGACAGGAAACCCGGCATGGATAGGGAAGAAGAGAGGGAGTTGACTCAACAAATGAGTCCTACCCTCTTATAGCTTTGTACTTTCTTGACGTACGTAAAGACTTGTACTTTTTTGATGTTTAGTTTGTGTGTAAAATCAACCTCTGCAAATAGGTTTTTCCTTTCACCCTCTACATTTATCAGACTCCCCATCCCTGTAAAGAAAAAGTACAATTCTACCATTTTCCCATTCCTCAGACCCTTGGTAACCCTTCTTTTTGCAGAGAGGAGAAATCTCCATTTTCTATCTTAGCTCCTTCACAGTTTCACATCAGCAGTTTTTCAGTATTAATACAATTATTTTCGAGTCCAATGAAATAAATGTCCAGCAACTTGGCGGTGCTGACGCATCACAATCGCCTTGGTAATTTCGTCACTTCACCTTGTGCATAGGTTCTTGGTGCAGCTGCTTGACAGATATTGGCAAACCGAGCCTCCTGGGTTTCAGAAATGTAATTTGTCCCTTCAAATATCAAAGACATTATTTGTAGGTGAGATTACCCCCTCCCTTCTTCAGGGAAGAAATGTCATTTTGAAGCACGATTACCAAAACCTGGAAAAATGGACACGAATGTTTATTAGTTTGTAAAAATTAAGATGTTCAGATTTCCTAGTGCTCATATTGCAAGTATAATTGTAACCATTTCAGTCAGGTTTGATGTTGTAAAAATCTTTCCAGTTAGAAATTCTGTGGCTTATTCTTTTTTAAATAAAAGATTTAAAAATAAATGTAAGACCCCCATGGCAGGAAATTTTATGTTGAACAGTGGCATTATTCATGGTGTTAGAAAGTTTTAAAAGTACAGATCCTTTGGTTATTGTGGCTTATGAGCGTCTATTAGCTGTTTTACCACCATTTTTTTTCCTTTGAGCAAAGAATTGGGATATTTTGACAAATGCATAAAAAAAATATGGATTTGATTATAGTTACCCAGAAACTTTAAAATATGTATGAAAAACCTCATGAAAAATTGAAATTTTTTCTTTGTCCATTTCAGACACGAAATCGATTTGAAGGAACAAGGTCAGAAGTTGAAGAATTGATGAACAAAATCAGACAGAATCCCAAGGATCACAAACGAGCAAGTCAGTTTACAGAAGAAGGCTACCTGTATATACAGGAAAAGAGTAAGGAGGCCCTAAGAGCCCAGCTGAATGGCTGGTTAAAAATCCAATTGCAGGGCTGGAGCAGTGGCTCGGCACACGCAAGTATGCGTTTTCAAACCCCAGCACCACGCACACAACGAAGTGTTGGACAACGAAAGCCACATGAAAAACTAAATATAACTGATTCGTATTCTCTGTCTCTCCCGCTCTCTCCGTTGCTCTTTATTTAAAAAAAAAAAAAATCCAGTTGCAGTGAGCCCTCTGTATCTGTGGGTTTCACCAACTGCAAACTGAATATGTACGGATGTTTTCCTTGCATTCTTTCCTGAGCAATAGAGTATATCAACCATTCATCTTGTGTTTACGTTGTGTTAGGTGTGATAAGTAATCCGGAGAGGACTTCCTGTGCATGGGAGGGAGGAAATGCATAGATTCTATGCAAATAATAGACAATTTGAAATAAAGGACTCGAGCATCCCAGGGTTTAGGTATCCATGGGGGACATCAGATGTTCTGGAACCAGGATCCCACAGATGGTATTTAAAAGTACTGATTATAATGGATATGGCATTGTGGGAAATTGTCCCTACAACTCTGCCTGCTCCCTCCCATCCCGAAAGGCATGGTGCATGCTTGGGAGAAACAACTTTCCCTCTGGAGAGGGCATTGTTGAACTGGTGGCAGCTGTGAACACCTCGCCCCTATGAACTTGCTTGTGAGGGAGCTGAGGTGGAAGGTGTGGCTGGGTTAGGTCAGAGATCAGGATTATCATTTCCCTTTTCCCCTCCTCTCCTTGCCAACATTCGAGGATGTACATACATACACACACACACCCGCCCCCAACCCTGCCTCTCCCCAAGTTAAGGTCCACATGGGCATTTCTCTCTCCTCTGTTAAAGCCATGTCTGTCCACCTCCAATCTCAGTTCATTCTTACCAAAGTTGTCAGGAAGACTGTGGATGGCTAGCATAAAAAAGGTTCCTCTGTGGCACCCTCAGTTATTTTACAGGGTTTTAAAAAAATATTGTTGCCATTCTAGTTCATTTCGCATTGCTATAACAAAATGCGGAGGATGGGTTGTTTATAAAGAACTGAGATTTATTTGGTTCATGATTGTGGTGGCTGAAAAGGGTCCCCCTGGCTGCCTCATCAGATGGTAAAGAAACAAAGCCAAATGGCAACATGCAGAAGGGGCCAAGAGCACAGGGTGGCCTTGGTTTGTAACCTACCCTTAGAATTAACCTGGTCCTGTGAGGCCTACATCCACCCTTCCATGAGCAGAGCCTCGTGACCGCGACATCTCTTAAAGGCCCCACTCTGCCCACTATCCTGGAGACCAACCTTCCCGTACCCGAATCTTTGGGGGGACAAGCCTCATCCAAACCACAGTAATTGCTGTTTTTAGGGAATATGCAGCACCTTTGGTGAGGTTATTTGGAATATTAGATCAGCCGAATCTCTTTCACGCTTTAAGAATTTGGTCTCTCATTTTAACAGTTAAGGTCTTCCATCATTGAAATCTTCAATGTTGCTAATTAGTAGAAAGGGTGAGAATATGAAATGTGTCATTTGCTATTTTTCTCCCTCCTTATTCTTATCTGTTCTTAAAGGGCTTCACAATTTTCATTTCATTTGCTATTAGTATTAGTAGCGGATATTACTGGGGGAACATTTATGTTCTTTCTGTGATTTGAATCAAAGCTTATGGTATATGCAATTGGGAGGATTGTGGTACTTCTTCTGTTAGTCCTCGTTTAATCTGAAATTGCACAGTCTGTGCTTCTTAATTCCA
>PVKS010010611.1:0-59523 GCA_004027875.1 Aplodontia rufa | reverse complement strand
ATCAGTTGTTCAGAAGCTTGGCCTTTATTGTACATGAGTTTCCCCTCCTCTACTAGTTTGGGAGTTAGATGTTCTAATATTTTAGTAGTAGCTGTTTAAACTTGTTTACTTAAAGTGTAAAATTAAATATCTTTCATCTTCTCAAATAGAAGGACCATAGCATCCTGGAGCTGATTACTATACTTCTTTGCTAATTTATATGCTTTTTATTTTTTTGGTACAGGGGATTCAACCCAGAGCCACTTAACCAACTAGCTACAGCTCAAGACTTTTTTAAATTTTGAGACAGTGTCTTACTAAGTAGATTAGGGCCTCGCTAAGTTGTGAGGTTGGCCTTGAAGCTGCAATCTTCCTGCCTCAGCCTCCCAAGTCACTGGGATTACAGGTGTGTGCAATTGCACTCAAGTATATGCTACTTTTTTTCTCAACAGTTTAGTGCTCTCTTTTAACCCCACACAATCAGACATTTTTATTATCTTATACAGTCAATATATGTTTAAATATATCCATACGTTTACTAATCTGTCTTCTCAGATCTTCCACCTTGGATCATTTCCTTTTCTTACTTGAGAACATCCTTTACAATTTTCTTCAGAGAGGCTTGGTTGGCAATAAAACTTCTCAGTTTTTGTGTGACCTGGGAATGTCCTTACTTATTCCTTTTTATAGATAGTTTTACTACATATGAACAACTTTCAGGATGACACTTTATTTATTTTTTCTTAGCCAATTGAAGATATAATTCCATTGTCTTTTAGCTCCTAAAGATGCTTTTGAAAAGCTGGCTATCAGTCTAAATGATATTCCTACGTATCTGTTTTATCTTTCTGGCTGCTTTGAATATCTTGGGTGAAATCAGGTTCTTCAGCTTCATTAAGAAGTATCTACTTACAAGTTTTTTTTAAAAAAAATTTTCTTCTGGCTCAGATTAATTGGGCTTTCTGAATCTTAGGTTTAGCATCATAAACTTTTCCTTCATATCTTTTTCTTTCTTTTTTCTTTCAGTACCAGATATTGAATCCAGAGGTGCTTAACCAATGAGTCACATCCCCAGCCCTTTTTATATTTTTTATTTTGAGACAGGGTCTCACAAAGTTGGTTAGGGCCTAAGTTGCTAAGGATGGCTTTGAACTTACGATCCTCCTGCCTCAGCCTCCCAAGTCGCTGGGATTACAGGTGTACATCACTTCATCTGCTCTTCATATCTTTTATAGTATTTTCTTTTGGAATTTTATTTAAAGCATCTTAGGTCATCCTCCTAGTCTCTTAGTCTCATTTCACATTTTCTCTTCTCTTTGTCTCTCTGAGCCACATTCTGGATTATTAGTCAGCTTCATTTTCTAGTTAACAACATTATCTTTAACTGTCTCTAATTGGTTTAATTCAGTGAATTGCTATTAATTCCTATTTGTTTATTTTCATCTCTAGAAGTTCATGTCTTTATTTTAAAAAATATGCTACGTTGTTTTGTAGTCTCTTATCCTTTTTTATATTCAACGCCTTTTAAAAGATTTCTGAAGCATGTTAAAAATATTTCTTTCTTTGATAAATCCAGTAAGGACAGATGCAGAGGTCCAACTTTACTATCTCTGTTGCTTCTGTTGGCTTTTATTCATGAGGACATGTTTCTTTATGTCCCATTTAAAGCTGCTTTTCTCTAGAGGTAAGTTGTTCATTTGTGAGAGTCTTCTAGGGTTAAGATACTAATATTGCCACTGTACTACAAAAGAAAATCTACCTTAATATTTCTCTCCCTCTCAATACTTCTCAAAAGAAACAATTCCCCAATGAATAAAAATCAATGCTGGGAAAAAATCAGATCTGTCACCACTCATATCAGCAGGATCTAAAACTGGAGGATATGAAGTAAGAATGTGAGAATGATATGCTGCTAAAATATCTAACAAATCAAATTCTTCGTCACTTGTATCTTGGTTCAACTAGAGGAGGACTATCACTCGGCCAAGTATAAGCTATGGAGTCCTACTGCAGTTCAGTTACTGAACTATTCAGAGCAGCCTCTACTCTAAATCATGCATAATTGCTATTGGTTTCAGTCATATCATGTAAAACTGCTTAAGGAACCACCCCACAAACATAGAAATGCACAAACCTGTGAGGGTCATCTGGATCACAGTTAGGAAGAAACTGAGTGACTGCTTCCGCTACTTCCTCATTTGATAGAACATCCCAGAGTCCATCAGTGGCCAAAATCAGCACATCATCTGCTCCATGCTCATATTTGGCGAGATCATAGATTCTTACCTGAAAAGAATAGGAATATTACCACTTGAAATATTAGGAGCATGCCACTTTTGGTCCCTAACAATTTGACTTCTGATTCCTCTTCCCTTTTCCTGTCCAGCCTACAAGTTTTCAGGTATTCATTGTAACATGTTTGATTATATAGCAAACTTTGAGACCAAGGGTATATTCCTTTGAAGATTTGTTACACAAACATATAAGCTCAATACACAACTGTGAGAGTCTAAGAGGTGGGCTTAATAATTAATAAGAAAGAAATTAATTGAAAATGTAGAGACTGAGTTCTAGTTGGAATGATGACCAAGTGAATACGGTATGAGTCAGAAGACCAGAAAGGGCCTTGGTTGCTGCTCTTTGCATGTTCATTCAACAAACATTTATTAAGAGCTCACCCTGTACCAGATGCTACCAGTACAAAAACAAGTAGATTTTCCTGCTTCAGAGGCATTCTCAGTTTGTGGGGGAGATAAAAGCAGTCTGGGATCTTTAGTAAGCACTCTAAAATTATTTATCTAGGACTAAAGAGACATATTTCATCTATGTATTCATTCGAAATCTCTGTCTTACTTGTTCTGCGGTCCAAGGGACCAGATTCCTCCAGGACAGGAGAGGGCTGACACTAAACTCAGGTTTGATGAGCTCCAATCTAGGCTAAGTTACAGAGGACATACACTCAGTCTGAATTTCCAAAGTGTGCCTTTGTCTGGACAAATTTCAAGTCTTGCACCTTGAATGACTTGCATATTTCAACAGCTGCCTAAAGAATGGAGCAGTCCTGGAAAAATTAATAAGAATATAAATCAAGTCTCATTTGAGTTCAGTGACAACTCTATGTTCACCATATTGGTGGAGTGGGGGATGGGAAAGGGGGCATGGGGAGGAGTTTGGGGTTTCATTGCCATTCCTGCCTAATTTTGCAGAATCAGCCCTGCCTACACCACCTCATCAGCTGGGGTCAATTTAAGCCAGGCCTGGTGGCATACGCCTGTAATCCCAGCAGTTTAGAAGGCTGAGACAGGAGGATTCCAAGTTCAAGGCCAATCCCAGCAACTTAGTGAGACTCTTTCTCAAAACAAAAAAATAAAAAGGGCTGGGAGTGTAGCTCAGTGGTAAAGCACCCCTGGCTTCTATCCCCAGTACCAAAAAATGAAAACACACACACACATACACACACACACAAAAAACCCAAACCAACAATCCAGGTCAATTTAAATCAGTCTCCTTCAACCCTCCTCACTCCTCTACCCTATTTTCTAAAAGCAAAACTGAGAAAAAGCCATAGGTTATCACACAGTGCTTTATCACCTCGTATCTAGAGTCAACAGAATTCTAAGCAGCTTACCAGCTGTTCAAATCCAAGTCCTTGACAGCCAAGCCACCTATGTGTTCTTAAGATTGCCCGGATCAGTGATGCCCTGTGGTGGGCTGGTCCTTGGCTTCACAGTCTACCTGCCCACAGCAGAAAAGAACTAAATGCCTCCCCTGAATCTTGGTAAATGAGCTCCCATGAAGAGCAGTCAGCAGGTGCCAGGCCTCTGTGGCCTGCAGATGAGATGGGAACAATTAGCTAACAGCCCAGAATATGAACCACACCTAAGGGAAGAGCAGGGGCCTGTGGCGCTGGCTTCTAGCATCCTGTCAAAGAAGGGCATGCTCGCTTAGGGTTACGGAAACTTAAGCTTTTAGCAGACTGGAAACTCCCAAATGCCAGAATTCTATGCTCAAGCCACTAATAAAAGCCCAATTTTCAAACCCTTTCATTTATCTGTGTGGTGGCTGGGTGTTTGAGAGCAAGTCTTCTCAAATGTAAACGTACACAGAAATGAGTGGGGATCTTATTAACATGCAGATTCTACCGCAGTTCCTGGCTGGGTAGGGCTTGAGAGTCTGTCTTCTCACAGGTGATACCAATGGTGCAGGTCCAAGACCTTACGGTGAGAAGGCCACCGAGAATCCCCGCAAGGCTAGGTTTGTATGAAGGAAATCAAGGGCCCTGTGAGATCTGTGACACCATAAACACTGTTCCCTAGATTAGAAAGGACAGCAAATGTCACTGAGTTGTCACTTCTAGAATACTGTAACTTTGCTAAAGAGACACTGCTAGCTTCATACTGCAGTATATCTACAATAAATTTCTGTGATAATTTGAGCTCCATCAAATAGCACATATACCGTAATGGGAGGTGGGGAGATGAGGATGTCAGATGGCCTAATCTTATACTTGTACTTAAATAGAAGATTCCATTTAACCTTCTAGGTCCTTCTAACAGAGAAGTTTCCAGAGCTGAAGCTAGTCACTTAATTTCAGGATCTGTTCAGTGAATAGGGTTCCAAAACCTTTTTGAAATTCTTCCTGCTGATTCAACAAATGTGACATGTTGAGTTGTTCAAGTGAAGTTGTCCTGCCTAGCACTCCAATGAAAATCTCTCCAAAAAATCATATATCATATATATGGGTTCATATATCCAAACATGCTCGAAAATGCTACTCTTCAATGCCACCAATAAATGGAATCCTTCCCTAATTCTATTCACATTTCCACTCACAGCTCACTAATGCAGTTTCATTAGCCAATATGAAAGTCCCTTTCAATACCATTTTCCACGTCATTTTTATGTAAATAACAAAAAGCCAGTAGCAACCCTATTCCCCTAGGTGCTCCTCAATTAACATCCTTTTAGGTTTTTACTGCTACCCTTTGTTTCCTGCCCTTTAGCCACTTTCCAAAGGACTTTGCCAACTTTCCACTTAAAACTGTGTCTTATACATTAACCTATGATGCAGAACATTCTGTGAAAATGCTTTCAGGAAAAATTGGACTCCATGCAAGTCAGTCACTGCCTGCTCATCCTCCCCAGAAGCCAGGGCTTCAAAGGATTCCAGAGGGCTGGGGAGCCCTGACCTTTCCTCCCTGAAGCTACTGTTGGCTTTCCTCAATGGAACCACACTCACCTCCCCCAAAGTTCCCCTGCTCAATTCCTGCAATAGCTTCTGGATGTTCCTGGAAACCTCACACCAAACTAACTGGCTCTGAGGCTCTCCAGGACTCAGACATCTGGAAGAGAGTCTGGGCATCCTGGAGGGGAGAGATGCACACAGACGGCCTTTGTCTGAAGGGGGCTGGAGAACATGGGCAGCACTTCTTGCGGTTCCTTCCCTGGTTTCCATCTGCCAAGAGAGGGAGGGAAAGGCCACAGGAATCCTTGGGAGTCTTGTGGCTCCTTAGAGCAATATGAAGATAGTCCTTGATTTATGATGGGGAGATGCCCTGAAAAGCCACCTCATTAAATTGAAAACACTGTACGATACATCTAATGCACCTAAACTACTGAACAACATAGCTTAGCAACACTGTACAGCGTAGAGTCCTGCCCCTTGTGACTGCGTGCTGTGGCTTGATGTGGCTACCCAGTATCGCAGTATCACCGCACATTGCTAAATCCAAAATATGGTTTTATTGAAAGTGCATTGCTTTTGTTCCATTTTTTTTAACAGCAGTTTTTATTTAAACTTCTTGGGCTGGAGTGGTGGCTCCGTGGTTACAGTGCTTGCCTGGCATGCACGAGGACGCAAGTTCAAGCCCCAGTACCACATACACAATGGGTGTCAATGAAGTGTTGGAGCAATGAAGGTCACATGAAAAACTAAATAAAATTGATTCTCTCTTTCTCTCTCATGGTCCTTCTCTCTTTAACAAATAAATTATAAAAAAAAAACCCTTATTACTCTGATCTGATTAGCTCCTACTTTGCTCCTTATTGTGCCGTTTTTTGATGTATAAAATTGAAAAAATTGTAAGCTGAGGACCCTGTGTAATCTGAGCAGCTTAGAGTTGGGTCTGTTGGGCTCCTCTACCTTAATTACTTGTATAGTACTTGCTGTGTGCCAGGCCCTGGGGAAAACAGTGAACAAAAGTGACAAAGTCTCTTACAAGTTCTAACCTAGTAGACAAGATGACACAAACTACAACAGCAGAGGATGACAGGTGCTCTGAAGAAAAATGAAGCAGGGTAAGGAGAGCAAGAGTCAGTTTAGAAGATGGGTCATGTGGGACCATCAGGGATGACACCATTTTGAACAAAGGAGGCGATATTTTTTTTCTTTTTTAAGATAGAGAGAGAAAGAAGGGAGAAAGAGGCGAGTCTTTTTGGGTCCCTTCTTGCATCTCCCCTTCCTGTTTTCCTTTGCATACCTGTTATTCCTCTGGATTATGCGGACATAGTATGAGACTATCGGGAAGAAGCAGTTCTGAAAGGAATGGCTACTATCCTCTATTGTGACAGAAATCCTAGGGAAGACAAAAGAACAGCCATTGTTCTTTTCCCTACTCCTCAGCAGGCACAGTCCTTCAGGTCCACTAATTGATAATTACCCATATGTGTAAGTCTGGGTTCACTTATCTGTCACTTCTCCAAGGTTAGTCATTCTAGAATTCATGGGTTTAAGAATCACATGGGGTGTTATTTAACCAATTAAGATTCAGGGACCCCACCTTTAAAAATTCTGATCATGCAGATGTGGGGCCCAAGTGTCAATGTAAATGAGAACGCTCTGGAATTCCCAGGCAATTAACTCCTCTAGGGGCACAGTCTGTCCTGTCTTATTTGCTTCTGGACCCAGAACAGAGCCTAGTGCTTGGTAACAGCGCAAAAAAAAAAAAAAAAAAAAAAAAAAAAAAAAAAAGCATTTCCCTTATGGGACATTTACCCCTGTCCAGTAAACAGTGAATACCAAGGGAATTGGTTATCTTATCTTCCACTCCAAATTCAATTTCTGGAAACCAGAGATTCCATTTTGCATTTCTCCTGTGGTCCAAGAAGTATCTTTCGTAGTGTTAGACATAATAACCACAAAATAATTTTTTTCCTGAATAGGTCTTCAGGAAATATTTGCAAAGACAAAGAATAAATAAAGGAAAAAGGACAAATTAAATCATAAGACCCATTCAGAAGACCACCTAAAATTGTCTGATCCAACAGATATGGCTGGATAACTCGATACTTCCCAAGAGTCATCAAAAAGTACTGTGCAGATGTTTAACAGGAGTACCAAACTCTTTCCTCAGTGAAGTTATCAACAAACAAATGAACAAAGAAAAAAAAAAAAACCACTCAGTGTCAGGGAGCAGGAATGCGTAGTCTGGGGGCTCACGTGGCCTTGGCTAATGTGACCCATTGAGTCAACTGCTGCCTGCTCACTGGGCTCTCTGCTTCCCGGAGATGTCCTTACTGTCATCACTGGCTCCTATTTTAACAGCCTGTGACAAGCAACTCTTTAATCCAGAACCTTCACTTAGCTCTCAGCTGCAAGCTGCTGTTTCAGCATTTGTCTGATATGCACCGCCATCTTTGTCCTATTACTGATGATATTTCAGTGGCATGTTAAGAGAGATCACAGGACTGTAAGCTGACACTGGTATCTTGAAGCTACTTTAAAAAAAGAATCCATCAATTCTTCCATTTGCCAAACCTCTGCTGCTTCTCTGGAATGCCCTCACAGCTTTTATGTCTTTATCAACTCAGCAAATTCTTCAAGCCTGTTTTCCCTTTTAAGTATTCCATGTAGAATACTGAGTTCTTGGAGGTCAGTCTTGGCTTTGCAGAGGGAAAGAGCAAGAAAAGACCTTGCTTCAGGTCCATGTGTCTAGCCAGCTTTGTGACTTTAGACAAGCCACTTATTCTCTTTAGCTCTCAGTTTTCTCATCTCAGAAATCATCTTTTAAAAATTGAAAAAAAAACATAGAAAGATGAGTATAACACTTGTTCTACCTTACCCACAAAGCTATTATGAAGGCCAAATAAGATCACGCAGAAGGAAACTGCAAATCCTAATGCATTTGTTATTCTTTATGATCTCAAGGCAGTAACTCTGAGGATAGGCTAGTTGGTGGAGGGCAAGGAATAAGAGTGGGCTCAGACAACCTGGGGTTCAATTCCAAAAATCTCATTTAACACAACAGTGGTTAAGACTCTCAACAGTATTCTTAGCAGAAAAGTCAAAGGTGGTTCACAAGGTAAAGGCTGCCAGCAGCTGGTAAAAAATAAAGAATATGAAGTCTTGCCATCTTTATTCCAAATGGCCAACTCAACAACTCAGCCTAAACAAGTTCAAATATGGCACTTGTACCAGAAGAAAAAAACTCCAACATATTTCCTCACAGTCTGATAAACCAGGCAGATTGTTTCAGGACTGGTATTCTGGCAGGCAGGCCATCAAGGTTGGACCCAAATTCTCTATAGCGATTCTATGTATTCTACATGAGGTCATGAAACTAACACTGAATCTGGTGGCAGAATTCAGTTTGAGACCCACCTGCCTCTTAGGAGTCAGGTAAAATGACCTTGTTCATTCAGGGTTTCAAAGTGTAGGGGGCACCTGCAAGGTGGACTGAATGGAATAGTGAGTGACTCCTCAGATGGAGGGTGTCAGGGGTGAGGAGCTGGACACCACATACCATCCACACAGAGGGAACTGCAGTCTGATGTGACACAGGTGTTTGTTGAGTTTAGCAAGTTTGTTTTAGTTACAGAACTGGATTTCTGTTGGGCAGTGGTGAGGGATGAGGCTTGACTTCTCAAATCCCCTTTTGTGAAATGAAAAGTTAGGACTAGGTGGCCACTAGGCAAGCTGTGGCTCTGACATTCTCCGACTTTGTGATCACAGGATGAGTTAGACCTTGGTGTGACTGGCCCCGTGACTTCAGAGCATTGGCTACAAATGAATCAAGTCACATTTAAGTATGACAAATGTGTTGGTGGTTCATATCAACCCGGAGTTGGTTATTTTGGCTGTAGGTATAATTTTATACCAGAAATATCCCACAGACTTTTTTTTTTTAAAGGAGAGAGGGACAGTGAGAGAGAGAGAATCAATTTTATTTAGTTTTTCGTGTGGCTTTCGTTGCTCTGACACTTTGCTGTGTACGTGGTTCTGGGGTTTGAATCTGTGTCCTCGTGCATGCCAGGCAAGAGACATAAGCATTGAACCACTGCTCCAGCTCACTACAGATATTCTTGAGGGTTTGTTTTCTTCCTTTTGGATTCTATAGATAAACAAACATTTGACTTCAGAGGGTGGGTACAATCTAATAGTTCCAAAAGTTTCTAAATGAGCTAAAATACCAGGTAGTGGAGAAGACAGCCTGGTGCCGTGCCTGAGGCCTGGCTGCTACAGCACAAGATTTCCACTGCGCTAGGTTGTCTCTGAGCTAGGCCTGGTACTTCACTGAAGGCTCTGTGAGGTGAGCCACAGGAAGGACCCACACTTACTTGCTGGGAGGCTCCCATGATGCGAGCCTGCCCCTGGGTTCAATGGCTTGTTTACCTTTACAGGAAAGGCTCATTGAGCACGTTAGTCAACAAGTAGGCTTGAATCATTGGAGGAACAAGTCCATTGGATCAAGTTCACCGAAATGCTCATTTGTGGTGATAA
This sequence comes from Aplodontia rufa, assembly GCA_004027875.1. NCBI lineage: Eukaryota > Metazoa > Chordata > Mammalia > Rodentia > Aplodontiidae > Aplodontia > Aplodontia rufa. Next base: position 49,826 of record PVKS010010611.1, on the reverse strand, counting down.
GAGTCAGAAGAAATCCTGGCCTGTGAGTGCAATGATCTGGGAGCAGTGTGGATGGGTTGAGTTGTCATAGTCCATTCAGTAACTAGGGAAGGCAGAGTGAACACAAAACCCCTTGGCCTGCAATGCTTTTGACTTGTGCTTGTTTTCTCAGTGTAACTGTTAACAATGTCTGTCCTTATTGATTCCCTGAAATGTCCTGGTTGAAGCCAAGTGTGCACCAGAAACTCAGGAGACCGAGGCAAGAGGATCACAAGTTTAAGGCCAGCCTTTGCAACTTAGCGAGGCACTAAGCAATTAGCAAGACACTGTCTCAAAAAAGAAAAATAAAAAAGGGTTGGGGATATGGCTCAGAGGTTAAGTGTCCCTGGGTTGAATCCCCAATATTAAGAAAAAAAAAAGTCTTGTATGAGAGCATGTTACCATGGTCTCATGTGATATAGATAATGAAATGATTGCTCTTCTTGATTTTTCTGCGTGCTGCTTCTGGTCATTGGGACTGAAAGAATCAAAGAATCACTTCAGTTACTACTTCAAAGGGGTATTTTCACAGTGGTGGGTTTTCAGAGGCTTCAAGTGAGCAACACACTATGCATATTGCCTTAGAAGAGGAAGCACAACCACACTGGTAAACTGAGGCATACTTGCTGTAGTCGAGGTGGAGCCTACTGATTGCAGTGATTCTGGTAGCAAGAAGTCCAGGTCACAGCAGACTTGTGTTGGAGCAGAGATGGGCTGTATTGCCTCTCTAACTATCCAGCCTGACATTGAGCCACATGTCCAGGACTGGAGGACAGCTGGCTCTCAAGCCTATTTTAAAATTATAAAACTAAAACTCCTGAAGCACAGAACAAACTGGCATAGGACAGCATTTCTCAGAGTAGTTTTTGGGTCATTGGTTTCAGGATTATCAAACATGTGGAAATTCCCAGAACCCTAGACCCAGTGATTCAGATTTTCAGGAAGCAGATTCCAGGGATTTGCATTTTTAAAACAAATTTCTCCAATTACTCTTAATGCATTAATTAATGCGATAAATTAACACAGAAAGATTCTGCACATTTTCCTGAAACATCCAAATGAAATTATTATTTTTCAGTAACGGGTCAGAGGCTAACAATCTCTAATGACAGCAAATGCTTAACACAAACTTATGGGTTGGCTCTCATTGTGAGGCCATAAATTTTATGAGTTGCCAAGCAAGTTTTTTAGTCTCAAGAGTAAATAAAAACCTCAAATTTTGTTTTAATTCAAATAGCTGGTTGCCAAATCTCAAGTCATTGGCCAAACAACCCATACAAATGACACACAGATACATACAAGTGATTTTTACAGCTTGGCTTGGGAGTTAGAGAAGGAAACCAGCAGGCCAAATCATGGAGTTTCTTGTAGGCAAGGTTAGAACGCACAGAATCAAAGAAAGTTTCTGTGCATTTTTTTTTTTTTCAGGGCTGAGGATTGAACTCAGGGCCTTGTGAGTGCTCGGCAAGCGCTCTGCCACTGAGCTAAATCCCCAACCCCCTGTGCATTCTTAACATGTGATTGACACCCTGGCCCATTCAAAGTGATGGTGGTGGTGGGAAGGGAGACACTGAGCCGCCAAGATCACATCACCCCAACTGAGGACCCAGAAGTATGGGATATTGCAGATGCACAGGACCAAAGAAGAAATTAAGAAAGCTGCCAATCTGACTGTTTTAGGGCACCACAATAGTCCTTCGTACTCCTAGTTTCCCCTTTGCACAGGGGGATCCACTCCTTGCAATGCTTAAGATTATACAATTCTAAGGATTCTCTTTAAGAAAAAAATACAAAAGTAATTATGAATGTAAATTTATATACTAACATGGTTGTTTATCTGGAATGAGAAAAGAAACCATAATAAATGGCTGGAAACTTGGTTTATAATCTTTTCTCAGTGAAACGTTTATAAAACGTTTTCTGATTGCAACCTTGCTTCTCTTCCCCATCTAGAACATTTGACATTTTCAAGCAATAAGCAGAATTTGTGAGGCCTGATCTGAGCAACAGTCCCCAATACTTAAATTTAATTTGTATCTTAGTAAATCTGCCTTTACACATCAAACTAGGTTCCTTTCTTAATTAGCTAAACATCTAACTTATCTACTTGTATTATTTTTTTTTTAAAGAGGGGAGAAAGAGAGAGAGAGAGAGAGGGAGAGAGAGACAGAGAGAAAGAGAGAGAGAGTCAATTTTATTTTTTCAACTGGCCTTTTGTTTCTTTGACACTCAGTTGTGATTGTGGTGCTGGGGTTTGAACCTGAGTCCTCATGCATGCCAAGCAAGCGTTCCACTGCTGAGCCACCGCTCCAACCTTGTTTGTATTAGTTTGCATTGGAAGAACAGGTGATTACTACTTTAATCCTCAAGATTTCAAAGCAGGGAGGGCACTTCTACAGGAAGGCTGTCATAGAAAGTCTCCCAGAAAACTGCCATCAGTTCCTTCCTTCCTGTATAGGCACACTGCTCCTCACATCAAGAGGTGGCTTCCACTTCCCCTCTTAAATGTGGACTGGCCTCAGAGATTTCCTCAACCAACAGAACATGGCAGTGTGATGTTATGGATTTCAGAGGCTAGGTCCCAGACTGATCTGAACTCCTGAATCACTTGTTCTTGTGACTATTTCAATTAGAATCCAGCTGCCATGCTATGAGAAGCCCAAACCATACAGTTTGGCTATGCATTACTGTCTCAGCTAAACTCTCAATGGACAGCCAAAAACTGCAGCCCATCTGAGTGAGTCATTGTGCACTTCCAGCCCAGCCTAGTCTTCAGATGACTCCAGCCCAACCAACATCTGCCTGTTGACAGTGTTAGATCCCAGGGGAGAATCATCCAGCTAGGCTGTCTTCGAGCCACAGAATGATGAAACTAACAGTAAGCTGTTCTGTTAAGATGATGGTTTGGAGGTTGCTTGATCTGTAGTTAATAAAAGTACAAATGTATTGTATTGGGACTAACACTTCCATGCCCTCTCTCCCTATAGGATTGGTAAGGGGGGCACTAAACCCTCTGGTTTTTCTCTTTTGTCCCTTTATGTCCATGAGTGCCACTTGTTACTTCTGCTCCTGTCTTCCAGCAGATAAACACTAGGAAAACCCTCCCTCACTGGGATTGGAAGAGAGCCCGCAGCTGTCCATTGTGAAAAGTTAATCTGGGGACTTGAGGAGAGGAATAAGAAATGTATTTTGGTCTTAAACCAAACCACGTATTCCAATCTAACTTTATATTAATTATAAAACTATTTTGATCTCAGACTCCTGTGACTGTTTTTTAAATTGGTTCAGAAAACTTAGGATTTCCTCTTCAGACCATAACAAGTATCACTATTTTTCTTTTCTTTCAAGCTGGAAAGCAATCTGTGTATGTGTGTGTGTGGTGTATGCACATGTGTGTATAGGGTGTTGGATATGGGACCTCCCTCATGTTAGCATGCACTCTAGCCCCAACCAACATCTGACTGGGACCACATAAGCATTCCCAAGAGAGAACCATCACCTTTACCACTGAGTGACACTCCCAGCCCTGGTTTATTTCTTCCTTTTTTTTTGGTTACTGGGGCTTGAACCCAGGGCCTCACACACAACAGAGAAGCACTCTACAACTGAGCTATATCCCCAGCCCCTTGTATCTATTTAGTTTTAAAATGTCGCTCTACTTCATCCTCCAAAGTCTACCATCAGTTCTTACTACTTTAAAAAGCAAAACCAAATGCCCTCCTCTCTCATATATACCTTCTTTCAGTTTTGATAGTCCCTACCCTCGTACAATTTCTCACTGTCACACAGTGACATAGGTTGCTGCCTATGGCTCCCACCCCTCCAGGAGATTCCCCATCTGCATGCTGTTACAAACTCAGATACTCCCTTGCTTCCTTAGGTCCAGTTCAAGCACCTTTGCAGTAATTAGCTTTATTACAGCTAATAGCCCTTCTAGCTCATCTTCCAAACTCAGTGACTCCCTAAGGCAAATTTTATTTCATACCGGAATCATTCCTGCTTCCTTCTTTTTCTTGTCCTACTTATTCACCTCTTCTTTAGATTATATAGTTCTCCCTCCCATATCCAACTCCTTCTGTCCCTTAGGACACAAGTAACAGGGTTTATGGCTAATTATTCTTTAGCAAGTCTCACCTTCCAACTGGCCTTGAATTCTAATTCCTTGAGGATATGTTCTCCAGTATTTTATTCATGATCGCTGTAGAAAGAACCACTGAAACCTTATGGCTTTGATGGAGTAGGAGGTAATATCTATTATGCCAGGTTGTGTGCTATATATATATGTCATATATATCATTTAATTTTCTCCTTGACTTCCTTAGTATAACAACTCTATTGTCCTCTTTCTTACAAAGAGGAAGCTGAGATTTAGGTAAAGTAACTCTCTCAAGATCACTAGGCTAGTAATAGTAGAAATACTTAGAGGCAAGATTGAGTCCCAGGCCAAGTTTTTAACCACTATCATACTGCCCTTTAAGGTTATTCTGAGGGGACCTAGAGAAATTTTTTAAAAATAGTGTTTCCTTATCTATCAGCCAAAGATAAGTACTAGACAGACGTGATGGCATACCCCTGTAATCCTAGCTTCTTGGGAGGTTGAAGCAGGACGATCACAAATTCAAGCAACTTAGTGAGACCTTGTCTCAAAGTAAGAAATAAAAAGGGCTAGGTGCAGTGGCACACACCTGTAATCCCGAGGCTTGGGAGGCTGAGGCAAGAGCATTCCAAGTTCAAAGCCAGCCTCAGCAACCTAGTGGGACCCTGTCTTGAAATAAAATATGAAATGGACTGGGGATATGGCTCAGTGGTTAAGCTCCACTGGGTTCAATCCCCAGTACCTAAATAAATAAATAAATAAATAAATAAATAAATAAAATAAAAATAAATAAAAAGGACTGGAGATGTAGCTCAGTGGTAGAGTGCCCCTTGGTTCAATCCCCAGCATCAAAAAACCTAAAACAAAACAAAACACACAGACAATGGCTGTTGCCCTTTCAAAAATTTCAAGATGTTCAGTCACACAAATACATTTTTACCTATGTTTATACAGTATATATACAATCACACCAATCACATTCTGCTTTACTTCCTATAGCCATTTACCCATACTATGTACCAATGCTGTTTTTTATGAACTGGCTAGACTGCAGAAAACCCAAAATATAACAAAACACGCTCTTTCCCCAAACCAGATTTTGGCTTGGGGTACAAAGAGTCATCAGGAATGACTATACATGTTAATATGTAAACATAAGGCCTCAGATATCACACTTTCATGGGAGCCAACAGGAGTCCCGAACAAAACCAGTCATTCTCTTAACATGGAAGTGAACACTGGGACTCCCTAAGTGTGAAGCCTTCCAGAAGCTGGCAGGGAAGGAAGAAGAGCATTTACTGGACATCTTTGACCTCATGCTAGGCAATTTGCTGATGTTCTCCTCAATAACATATCAATACAGGCCTTGTTACCCCCACCTTCAGGAATAGGAAAGGCAGGTGGAATCATGTTCTTAGGCCACTGGCGGCGGGTGGAGGGGCTGGGTCCCAGAGTGTAAAGTCTGTTCTTTCAGAGAAGGTTGTTTCAGATAAAAAATATTATCTAGGTAAAAAATTCCCAAGAATGAGCTAAATAAGCAACCTAGAGCTATTAAAACAAAACAAAATAAAACAACAGAACTGATAGGAATCCTGAAAACCAAGAAGAGGAAAAATGAAGTAAAGAGAAAATTAGGCTCCTTGTGGTTCTGTCTGGCAGAGACAAGAAGAGGGAATTGCTAAGTGGGGGAGGAGTTGGCTCTGCAAACTGGGTTCCAAACAGAAAAAGGCCCTGTTCTTCCAAGAGCCTGAAATGCAGCTAAAGCAACAAAACAGTCTTGGAGTGGAGGCTGGAAAGAAGGGTGAACTTAAGAAGAATCCTAGCTGTACTCAGGGCCTCTCACAGGCCAAAAAGGGCTGAGGAGCGGAGAACATCTGGAAGTGTAGGCTGCAGGCCTCTGCCAAGCTGCCTGAGTCATAGGACACGTTGTGTGTGTTGGATGGAGGTGGGAGAAGTGCTAGAAAAGACGGGAAATTGGCCGGCCTGGGTTCCAGGACCTGTGAGTTAACAAATGCTTTCCTTCTCTTGAACTCTTTTTAGGATGCACAAAAACGTTTTAGTGAGCTTCATCAGCAAGAAGATGGGGAACTGGCTGGGGATGTTTTCCTCCTGCTGGGGCAGGGGCAGGGGCAGCAGCCTGTGCTGCTGCACACAGAAAATCTGGTGCTGAGACAGAGTGAGAAGGGCTCTACCCTCCACCGCGGCTGCAGCTAGCAGGCCTGAGCTCCCTTGGTGGGGCCTCCTGTGGAATTCAGGGCTTGGCCAGAAATCCTTGCCTTCTACCCAGAAGGTTTGAGGGAGGCTCAGCAAACCTGGCGGCAGCTCTTCAGGTTTGGCAAACTGGAGATTTTTCCAGCGCCTTGTGTTCAGCAAAACCGAAAATGTGTTTGGCTAGAAACCCTTCTCTAATTTTTAAACCCCTGTGCATTTTTTAACGTAAATTTGATCCACATGTTTTTGATTTATTTATATTTAACTCATCAAATCAAATTAGGAGCTACAATGATGAATGGGAACAATGCTAATTTCCAAGAAGATTTTTGAGCCTTTTTTCTTAGAACTAAATCACATTTCCTTACCCCCCCCCCCATGCCCCAACCCCCTTAACCGTTAAAACTACCAGACTGCGCTGGGTTTGAAATTTACAACCCAAATGTGAAATAAAGATCCATGCTTGGCAAAGACAAAGCTTAGCAGGAGAATGTTCTTAGGAAGTACAGTTAGAAAGTGGGGGCGGTGGGGGGTGGGTAATGAAGACAGGGAGGAGTCCCTGTTCATGGGATGATTTAAACACATTCCCAGCAGAAGTCCCCCAGCCATTTCTCTTGGAGATGATGGTATCATTCCCCAGGGCAAAGGTATTTTAGGTTTCAGGGGACCACCCCGAAACCTATCTTCATTCTTCTGTTCTCTTCCATAGGAGCCAACCGAAGCTGTTCCTCTCTCCCCTTCTAACGCCACCCTTCCCCACCTTCCTGGCTCTGGCTAAGGCCTCTCCATCTGGAAGTATTTAAAATGTACAATTTTAATCTCATGTAAGAGAATCTTAGGATATATAGTATATAGCCATTAAGCTAAATTATAGGTACACAATCTTGCACAATTTTGTCTGGCCTACGTTTGTGTGTAGACATACACACACACACACATGCACACACACGGCCACTACTGCCTTTCCCAGTCACCCCTTCTACTCCATCATCTCCCCAAACTTCAGTCCAAGGCCAAAAATATTTCTCTGAAAAAATCTGGCCACCAAGGTCTCTTAGGTTCAAGACAAAGTTATCCTCTACAGGCCCCTCTGAGCCAGTACCTACTGGGTCCCTAGGACTTTGTCCATAGAATTTTCCTTGAACTTGACTCTCTCTCTCCTTACAGTCCTTGATCTTGTTAGACAGATCTATGTGCAACAACTAGTTTGCTACTTAATAACTGTGCAACCTTGGGGGAGTTATTTTATGTCCCGGATTTTATTTTATTTCCAATTTCCCAATCTATAAAATGAGTATAATAGCTATACTTACCTCACAAAGCTGTTATGCAGACTAAATGAAATACTGTCAAAACTTAATATTTTGGGTGGGGAGCAGGGAGAGGTTCAAAGGGTACAAAGTGTCAGTTAAACAAGAAGAACACATTTAGGGATCTATTGCACAGCAAAAGTGACTATAGGTATTACAGATTTTTTAAATTGCTAAAAAAGCACATTTTAAAAAGCAGATGTTTTCCTGGGATCAACAGTAGCAGAATGGTTAGAAGATCTAACTGCATATAGATCATTCTCCTTCAAATCATATTGAGCTTCTTCTCACTTTGTAAGAAAAGTATTTACATGCATATATGGGGAGGAAAGTGGAAAGGAGATTTTCAGTCTACTTTAAGGAACCAATTGTCAATTACTGTTTCCTGAGATCCCTAGATGCTTCTGGAAAGCAGAAAGGAGAAAGTGCCATTTAACATGTCTGATAAATACCTTTCCTCCAAGAGAGTAGAGAAGTTTGAGTCAAGTTACAAGCCCTATGCTCAGCACAGTTCAAAGAAAAGAGCTCAGGGTCCATATTTATTCCTGTTCTCTGGTGGAAAGTAGTTCCAGCAGTCATCCCTGAGAACAACATTCACGATATGGGCCAGGAGAGACCAGGAACCCTCCAGCTTCTGGGGGGCTGTTATGTAGCAATGGTCCTGCCCATGCACAACTGCTGTGAGGGCTCAAAGAGAGAACATCTGTAGGCTCCTGAGGAATGGTTATTATTTCTACTAAGCTGACCTCATTTAAAATCCTGGGTGATGGCAGGAAGTATTTGTTTTTTCCAAGTCCAATATTTACTGGAGATTTCCCTCTCGGTGACCTCTTACGCCCTGAATCTAGATGTATCTTAGATACGGGTTGCAGCTCTAAAGGACTCTAAAGGAACTATCCCTGCTCACAGCCCTTCCAAAGGGGTGGGACAAGGTGGTTGTGTGTCCATAGAAGGCACTGGTGTGGACATGCCATCTGAAGGGGCAATCGTGAGGCTGGGAAATCATTTGCAAACCTGTATAAAAGGTGAGTTTAGCCAATCTGGCTCCTCTCTAGAAAGCCTGGCTATTCAAAAATTCCTCCTGTAAACACCATACACACCTCTTCCAATATAATTAAAGTCCAATATAATTAAAGTAAGCACCTTCTTTTCTCTTGGTATTACCTTGAGTGGGTTTTTGCTTCCTCCAATCAAAAGAGCCTTCATTAAAAGAGCATCTACTGAGCAGGGTCTGGTGACTCATACCTATAATCCCAGCTACTTGGGAGGCTGAGGCAGGAGGATCCTGAGTTTGAGTTAGGCCAGCCTGGGCAATAGAGCAAGACCCTATCCAAACAACAACAACAAACAAACAAAAACCCAACCCAAACCAACCAAACAAACAAAAAAACTCACCAAAGCCAAAAACCTAGCACCTTAGGAGGCTGAGGATGTAGCTTATTGTTAGAGGTTATGAGCCGGTAGCTTCCATTGCCAGCATCAAAACCAACCAACCAAACCCCGAAACCACAAACCCAGCACCTACTCTTGGGAAGAACACACAGGTGAGTCATGTCTAAACATTCTGGCATTTCCAATGTGAGGCATGGCTTTAATACTTAATGTCAGCAGGACAAACACTGTTGCCTTCCCCACTCTCTTCTATTAAAGAAGCTGGTTTTCTCTCCCAGTGGCCTTTACTGCTGGGGGAGGTCATGTGACACAGTTCTGACCAATGAGATGCAAGTGGGCTGCAGGCTGCCCCTCCTTCCTGCTGTTCAAGAGAATGGTAAACTTGGGGCCACTGCCACCACCTTGCAACCATGAAGCCCAAGTCAGAGAACCACAGTGATGCCAGCCCAGGACCAGTTGAGGAGCTACCAAATTCCAGTCTTATTATAAAAAGATCTGTCTCTAAACTACTATTAGATTTTTCTATAACATGGAAGCAAAATCTTTTCTAACTGATAAACTCTGCAAGTGAACACGGAACCTGAGGTGGCTTTCAGAAGGGTAGGAAACTTGATTTTTCTTTTTTTTAAAGAGAGAGAGACAGTGAGAGAGACAGAAAGAGAGACACAACTTTATTTAGTTTTTCACATGGCCTTAGTTACTCTAACACTTAGTTGGGTATGTGGTGCTGGGGTTTGAACCTGAGTCCTCATGCTTGCCAGGCAAGCGCCAAAACCGCTGAGCCACCGCTCCAGCCCCGAGAAAGGGCATTTTTAGCAGGAGTAGTTTTAAACAAATATGGGAAATTAAAGCTCATGTACAGGAAATAAGTTTACCTGGATGATACAGGGGAACAGAGATCAGAATAGAAAGTTAGACGAAATTACCATGAGTCTTGAATGCTGACTGAAGGAGTCTAGCTCCCCCCACCCATAAGAGGGCAGAAGGTGATGAGGGAATGAACTGGGATAGTCAAACTGAGAATGTTGTGACCTGAGAGACACTGCAGAAATATACATAATGTAAGCTGGACACAGTCTGCATATGGAGGGTGAGTCAGGGAAGGAACAATGAATAAAATATTTTATTATACAAAACACAAATAAAAACCTCAAGTGGTACCTCTGGAGCTGAAGACAGGAATGGTTTTATGTAGATGTTGGAGTCATGCACCTTCAGATCATGGTCCCCAAGTCCCCTGGTGACTCCAATAGTTGCCATTACCCGGGCCTAGGAGTATAAACAGAGGATCATCAGAAATAAGCACATAGTGAAAACATTCCATCATGGGCTGAGTGATGAAAAAATGTTCTAATTCCTCCTGCCCATCTTCCCATGTCCCGTGCTGTTGGCTTATGTAGGTATTTGTTACCAAGGAAGGACTCCACAAAGCTCTTCTGTATTCGAGGAGTGGTTTTTCTACCCATTATCCTAAGCTTATTGGGTTGCTGCTATCCGTGTGTAGCTTTCCTTTGTAGAGACTGGAAGGAAAGTGCTCCATAAACTAATTCTAATCCATGTGTGATGTCTGCATACCAAATCTAACAGCACGCATGCATCCATCCTTCTGTAACTCATCCATTCTACAAGTATTTGTTGAGCCTCACCTAGGTCCCTAGAAATGTAATAGGCACGGTAAAATGAAAAAAAAAAAAAAATCAGAGGCAGCTCCTGTCCTCCCAAAGCTTAGCTGCTAAGTGTTATAGCTGGAAAAAATAAACCATTAGCAACTCTGTGATCTATCCTTCTAACATTCCCACAGATTCCCTCTGGGTGGACAGGAACAAAATGTCACTAGTGTAGTAGCTATCTAGAGACCTCTGGGTTGCTGCTTTATAAAAATTGTTTCTTTTTAATGTTTTAAGGAAACAACAGTATTATACTAATATCTATATGGTCAGCTTAATTATCTCCTGAGATGCCATAGATTTGATGTACCCAAACATTTACTGAGCATGTACTATGTGCAGACACCAGGTGATAGGGGACACAGTTGTCTAAGGCCATACCCTTACTATAAAGGAACCTGGTAAATGGGATGAGAGGTAACATCTAATTAACACAGTAAATATGGTTAAGTATGAAAGACACATAGACAATGCAGACTGAGAATTTAGAGGAAATAAAAACTCTGCTGAGAAGATCCACTGAAAGAGGTGGCACTAAGCTTAGTGTTGAAGGATGGACGGCATCAACACAGGCAGACTCAAGAGAGAGGGTGTGCAAGTCAGAACGAATTGGGTGGAATGAAGCCCAGGGGCCTAACCCTTAGGTCGTCATTACCATGTCCCATGTAATGTTGTGGTTAAAAGACCTGATCTGGAAACCCCCTCTAGTTCTTGGGTAGTAAGCACAACTCCCTCACAGGGACAAGGATGAAATACATAATGTCTAAGAATCATTACAACCCAAAACATTGTCTTCATCTTCGTCCTAATCTTCCAAAAGGGCTGTGCATCTTGGATCTGGTCTCACATTAGAAGATACTTATATCAGAGTAGAAATGAGACCATGATATGTTTTTAAGGGCCACAGTCAAAGAGAATAAAAAGCAAACATGACAAGGGAAGCTTGGGGACCTCTAGGCAGTCAGACTGCAGAAGCCTCTGCTCTGCTGGGAGGCTGGCTGGACTCCCTTCTGGTTAAGAGGTTTTCAACCTCAACTGTGAAGAATCTTGAGTCCCCTGTGACCCTCGCTCTCTCTCCCTGCAAGGGCAGCTTCTCTGGATGGAAAAAGCAAATGCCTGTGTTTTAGTTCAAAGAAATCCGATGTTCCTGCTAGTTCCTGAACTTGTTTACAAAGCTTACAGGTGTTACCCACACAAATCTTTAAAAGCTTTCTGGAAATAAAAAGTACCAGCTGTGAGTGTACTCTGAGACTCCCGTGTAGGAGTATGCACGGTGGGAAAAGCAAAGCCTGTGAAGGATCTAGAAGAACTGCAGGAAATTGTGGAGGCCTCAGACAAGGATGCTGCGCTACTTTGGGTCAGGGTGAGCCTACCAATAAAACCAAGAGGAGGTACAGTAGCATTTATTTATTTATTTACTCATTTAAGTTTATTTGTCTTTGGGTGCTGGGGTTTATCAGACTTAGGGCCTGGATCATGTTCTGCATGCACCGTATCACTGAGCTACACCCCCATCCCTCAGCAGATTTTAAATAGGCCAACAGGTACAATGACAGAATTTGCCAGCTGCTCATCGCAGGACTGTCAAACCTAAATTACTGAAATACTTGAGAAATACAATGTTTTGGTGACCTGAACTTTACACTAATTGGAAAAAATCCTTGACCCTTTAAATCTCCTTGCTGATAACCTTCTCAGTCCATTTTGCTGTTGTGCTGAGAGTACACTCAGCAGAACTACATGGCTTACTTAGTTCTTAGGCATTTATTGAAGGTCTGCCATGTGTCAGGGACCTGGCTGAGCAGGTAATAGGGTTACAAAGATAACAGGATGTGGTCCGAAGCTTACTGGAACTCACTGGATAATGCAGGGTAATACTGGGACTCTCAGCCCCACAAGGAACTACAGATGCAAGCACAGGTCACTGACCGGAACCGTGAGGCACATTAATGGTGCTATTGCACATATTCCCATCAGGAACAGAGCCTGTCCCTGTCATGATTCTCAACCAGACATGGTGAAGTGGAAGGACACATTAGTTTATAAAATGATCTCCACCTAGATCAGATATTTGTGTTTTATGTTTATTTATGAAATGCCTCCTTCCATTAGGATCATTGGAGCTATGCTGATGAAGATTTTTCTGTGTGCCCCCCACCCCACTTCCTGCCTAGGAAGGCCTGTTTTGGTTTTCTTGTCAATCACTTCTTGATAATGCTGAAAAAAATTTTCAGTTGAAGATTCTTCTTAATGCGACTACATTTTACTTCTATTTGGAATGCTCAGCAATGAATTAAAATGTATTAGCATTAAGAGGAAGAAAGCAATGATTCAGAAGGCATTTATTCTAACTGGAAAATGGGTTTAAAGCATTCTTACCTCTTCTCCATGATTTCAGTTTCCTCCAGGTCTCTGCTCAGAGCATCTTAAGATCTACAGCCTTCCTTTGGTTCAACCCTGTGCTACTCAGTGGTGGCTTCTGACTGAGTCCCTTGTAGCTGAGGACAGCGTTTGCCACCTTAGTTTGTGCTCTGGTGGATGTGATTCTAAAGCTTAATTATAGAGAGGCTCTGGAGTCCCTTCCGTGAGGCAAAGTCTGGACTCCCATGGTGTAGCATGAGAATGGTAGAAGGGGACAGAAAGCCATGGCTCCACATTTGGACCTGTCCCTCACTGGCTACGCAGATCTGCCTGAGCTGTTTTAACCTCACGGTCCCAGCTGCCTCCTCTACCAATGGATATACCTCCTAGCCTGTTGTCATATATCAAATGAGTGATGTGTGTGAAAGTGGTCATGTTTCAACTCTGCAGAAAGTTATTCAAACTTTCATCCCTTGTGTTCACTGCGCAACTCTCAGTCCCCAACCTAGCTATTCCTGGGCCCTTAAGACAGGTGACCTGAAGGATGATGGATGTAGTATTCTTTCAAGCTGGTAAGGCTATAAAATCACGAGCTTCTGAGTGGAACGCATGGACTGCCACCAGCTATGCAGAGCAACAAGGGGGACACAGGCTGCTCTCAATCCAGGGACGCCTACGCACCTACCTTCTTGCCTTCTCCATATATAAGGGGAAACTTCAAGTCATCATCTTCAATGGTTTTGTATGCCCTGTAGGGGGATAAACAACACTGTAGAAAAGGTTGGCACTCATTTAGTGACCCTCTGCCTTGACACAGCCTGCTGGGCGCTTCATCTTCCCTGAGACCCCATATGTTTACCACGCTGCCTCTTTCTTTCTTTGTTCCATAGAGTAATTCTCCTTACAGAATTGTGTGTGTGTGTGTGTGTGTGTGTGTGTGTGTGTTTGTGTGTTTAGCAAACTAGAAAATACCAAGTCTTTATATGCCTGAAGAGCATATTCATCATGTTGAGAAGGAGAGCTGGGCTTATCTCCTTAGGGTCTGTGTGACCAGGGGTGACCTAGCAGCAGTCGCTGGATCCTTGTCAGCAATCTATGACAATCTGTTTCACAATCTGTGAAACAGCAAAGCTGAGGTGCACGGTATGTGACAATGCTCCAAGAACCAGTTTTCACCTGCAGGGGCTGGTCACACCAAAGCAGCATTGCATCGGAAACGGAATGTTTAGAGTCCTTTGACCTCAGGATAATATTCAAGGTTGGCAGAAAGTTCTTTATTTCACAATAACTTTTTTTTTTTTGAGAGTTTGAGAGAGAGAGAGAGAGAGAGAGAATCAATTTTACTTAGTTCTTCATGTGGCTTTTGTTGCTCTGACACTTCATTCTGTATGTGGTGCTGGGGTTGAAACCCACATCCTCATGCATGACAGGCAAGTGCTGTAACCGCTGAGCCACCGCTCCAGCCCCTCACAATAACTCTTAACTGGCCATTAGGCACACAAAAATAAAATCCAGTTTATGCTTCAAGGGTCGATTCCAGACGTGGTTGTTCAAATGCCCCACTAGCATATGAAACTCAGGGCTTGCAATTTTGCTCATAAGCAAGTTTAAAACAAATAAGCAAACAAACATTGTGCTCACTATTGGCTGTATTGCCCTGAGCAAGCAGAGTCACCGTATTTCAGTTTTAGTTTTCTCACCTGTAAAATGAGGATAACAAAGAGTTTGGCACAGAGACTGTGCTAATTTAGAGTCAATTAGCAGCAGTTATTACTAATATTTATTAGATCATGAATACTTGGCATTAACAGTTTCCCTTTCTGCAAAACAGGGTTATCCACTGCTTACTCATCAGCTGAGAATGAATGTGATCTCTAGACCTGAGGATTCTCATTAATCAAACAAGGCCAAAAAAGTTATTCAGTAAAAGATAGGGGAGATTAGGTGTTTCAAGTGGATGCTTTTCTAGAATAGTCCCCTCAGTGCATGAAAAAACCCAATTTATTAAGTGGCCTCCCAGTCCCATCTTCACTTAGACCACTTGGGAGTGAATATGAAAATTTATGGAAGCTTTTGATAAACAAAAGAATGCAACCCAATTTAGAATGTGTACAACCTCAAAGTTAAAGCAAGCTCATCCTTATTGTTCAGGAAGCTATGTGAATAGATTATTCCTTCCCGGGGACACAGAATCAGGGAGGCTTTGTTCTTGAAAATACGTGGGCTCAAGTTCTGTGCATGTGCTCTCTGGACCTCAGGATCCTCATTAATCAAACAAGGCCAAAATTGGTGCTGTTATCAGGACTGAATTGGAATGATGTGGATGTAGAGCTGAGGAAGTAATGAGAGCTCAAGAAAGGCACGAAGTCGCTGCTATTCCTGTCAAGTGAGACAAGAGGTAATCTAGGAAGTGTGAAGGTTGAGCAGACTAGAGAGAAGAGGGTACGGTAGGCTCCATATGCACAGAAGGGCTGGGCTTGAGATCCAGGCCTAGGAGTGTGGAGTCAGACAGCAGGCGGAAAGCAGCGGTTCTCCAGTCAAGGACAGGAAATTGCTTATAGCTCACTAGAGGCTAGCTAAGAGCCTCTGAACTGCCTTGAAAAAGCAACAAGAAAACCGATCTCCAATCCTACCCCAAGCCCAGGTAATCGAATTCTCCCAGGGCAGAGACTTTCAAGAGCATGAAGTCCATGTTACCAGAGCTCTCAAAGACAAACACTCATCTTGCAGTTGTCACTCTCGGGACTAAGGCAACTGCCAATTTTAATATTATATTTGAACTTCTGTTTCTTTATCTTTGGGAAAAACAAAAAAATTAAAAGTAGAGATGACAACCTTGGGAAAGGAAAATTTATTCTGTGTTTGCCAGTGTGGATTTTCAATCAAATATGAGCCCTCCCTCCTACCCTGACAAGAAATGGCAAAGGCAAAAACTGGAAAAAAGGAGCGGAAGTAGAACACACTGTCCCCCTCAGTTTTTCTGGGTTCCAAGCACAGTTCATCAAAAAAAGGTCAATAGACTCCCGTCCAGTTAGGAGGTCTTGAGTGATGAAGAATAAAATACTCAGGGCCAGGGTGTGGCCCAATGGAGCAGCATATGCTTAGCAAGTGCAAGACCCCAGCGTCAAAAACAGCAACAAAAAAGCCTTAGAGTTAAAATGGGCAACTTGATTAGAATCTGTATAATTAATGCTAACTAGCAATAATTACAGCAGTAATGATTTACTGAGCACCTTCTATATGACAAGTGCCAGGGCTTGGTGCTTATTTATAGTGTCCAAAATCTCAAAATCTCCCCAAGACTCTGCAATGTCAGATTTTACATATGAGGAAATCACGTCTTAGGAAGATCAGATCTAAACCTAAAACCAGACTGAGGCTTTCCCAGAAAATATACCTGTTAGGGTTTAGATGTTAAATTCCCCCCAAAAGCTCAAGAATGAGACATTGCAAGAAAATTTAGAGGTGAAATAATTGGGTTGAGAGAGTTAACCTAATCAGTGAATTAATTCCCTGATAGGGATTCGCTGGGTGGGAAGTATAGCAAAGTGGGGTGTGGATGGAGGAGGTGGGACCTTATGAGGGTTATATTTTGTTAAGTGGTTAATGGAGATTCATTCTCTTCCCCCCACCTTACTGGTACCATGTTGTGAGCTACTTCCCTCTGCCACACCCTTCCTCTATGATGTTCTACCTAACCTTAGGCCCCAGAGAATGGAGTCAGCCAGCTATGGACTGAAACTTCTGAAACCATGAGTCCCCAAATAAACTTTTTCTCCTCTAAAATTGTTCCTGTCAGGTCTTTTGGTCACAGAAATAAAAAGCTGACTAAAACAGTACCTGAGAAACATGCCATTGGGGCTTAGCTTTGGGAATGTCTTATCCCAGTCAATATATATCTGAAATGAGATCACCGCTGTCCATCTCTCAGTAAGACCAGCAAACATTTGAAGAAGAAAAAGGGACTTTTGGCAAAGGAGGAAGGAGAATTTTCTGTGAGAGGCAAGTGAACAAAGGTGAGCACATGGGGACAAAACCAGTGGTTTCTGCCCTACAGAGAGTATAGGGGAGAAGGGAAGAAGGTCAGCAGAAGGGCCAGCCCATGTTCACAGACCTGTGACTGCTCCCAGGCCACTTCTCCTGTGGCCACAAGGTGCACCTGAGCCTGTGACCACTGAGAACAGGCCTCCCTCAAATCTGGGGCACTGATGAAGGTCCTATCCGAGCTCCCATCGACCTGGAACCTGCCCACTGTTCTTTAGTATAGCCCACGTCTAGGCCTGAGTCTATGCTTCCTGCTCAACCTTGGCTTCCATCCTTCTCACCTGGGTAAGGCAAAAGATAGATGAGAGGTTTGCAGCTTGAAAGCTTCAAGACATGGAAGTACTCAGAATCTGAGATTAAGAGAGAATGTCTAGTCACAGAACCAATTCCTTCACGTCAGATTCTAAGATATTTGAAATACTGATTAAATTAAAAAAAACCTCCAAAACCAGATCACTTACTAGTTTTACAATACTGTAACTGACCAGAGATTATATTCAAATGATTACTTGTTACAAGATGGTAAAACTGAAAGACCTCGGGAAGATTTTTAGAATCTTCATATTTTGGGTCAATCCTTTATGAATATTTATGAGATCAACTGACAACAGGCTAAGTTGAAAAATAAATGCAAGGCTTAAAAAAGGCTGATAAATTCTTGGCTTTCCCTAACTCAGAGGCATTATCCTCAGAAGTTTCCATTAAACTATTTTTTTTTACAGCAGTAGTTTCCCTTGCAATGTTAGTTATACAAAGTTGAAAAAATAAGCCACAATCAGTCTGAACCTACTGGAAGGAGAAGCTCCCCAGTGGCTATGGCTAAGAAGCCACTAAGTCACCTGTACCAAGTTTATGAATCCTTTCCACAGCATAGCTAAGTTTGGTTTGTGGCCACTGTTGAACACACTGCTGCAGTCATCCTAGGAGCTCTGTCGTAACTTAAATGTGAGCTCATTCAAGTGGAAAACAGATTTGCTAAATTCTCTGTTACACTGACCCAAACCCACTGGAATATCTTATGGAATAACATGAACTAAATTTAGTACCTCTGCTGTTTGAGAACTCTGCAGATATCTGGAAGAGCTATTTCAAACTTGTCCCCTTTTCTAGTTCCTTCAACTGTTTTTCACAGGACCCGGGGGACTGTCCCTCACTGCTCAAGTTGCCATTGATCCAACAAATACTTGAATGGTGCACCAAAGAACTATGGTAGGGAACCTCTGGGGGCTTTCCAGTTTGTCAACTACCTGAAAGAATGGCTCTCAGAAGCGCACTAAAGATGAGTTCAAATAAGAATGGGATTATTAGTTCTTTTGATTTGGACTTAGTTCTACCTAAAATAATGACTGCTAATTGCATTGTGTGCAAGCACATGTATGTCTGTGTATGGGTGATTTGCGGTCTTAGACTGAGCTTCTGGGTGCAAACAAACAATGAAACAAAACCCACAAGCAAATAAAACAGGCCTGAGTCCACAAGAAAAAAAAATGTCCTGAAAAGATGTTTTGGCTCAGTGTCTCCTCTAGTTTATGCTGATGTTTTATAGTGGATATTTTACTCTGAATGGAGGACTCCAGTGCCCTTATTAATTTTATCTTTCTAATTCAAGTCCATTGCTATGGCCCACTGGGAACTTTCTCAATTCAAATCCTTCCATCCAAAATGGCAGCTCTCTTTGCCATGCCATGTTAAATTTGATAAACAGTGCTGCCATCTTTATCCAGATCACTGAAAAGAATGCTAAGCAGAACCAAGTCATTGGAGACCTTCCTACAGGGCTAAGCTAAGCAGACAAGGGTGCATAATTTCTTGGAGGTATGTGGAGGAAAGTGTGTGAAATTTGAATAATCACATTCAGCTTTATAATTCTGTCTCAGAAAATTAAAAAAATCTATCAATTTCCTTCTAAACACAAATGATAGATGGTTAAAAAGCTTAGCAGAATTTTTTTTTTCTGGTGAAAAGGCACAGAAAGTAGACTCAACAGAGAGCGGACAATGAAAATGAATGATTAGAGTGGGTGTACTTAGGCTTGTTCTCAAGCTCTCTAGGAAGCAGCTAAACCAGAACCATTATACACAGAGTGCTTCTCTATGTTGTGCAAAAGGCTGAAAGATTGTTCAAGTAGCCTAGAAACCCCACTCCAAAAGGAAAGATTACAAACTGAGCTTGACCTATTAGTAGACCAAAGGTGGCTCCTCTGATTCTACTACCTCCAATGGTTGATGGTCCTTCAAATTCCTCTTACTTCAAAACCAAGATTTTTCTTATAGCATACCCTTCTAGACCGAGTCTCCCAAAGAGCCACGAATCAGCCCCTCAGTCCATCCTCACTCTCCAGCCTTTCAGGAATTTCTTCCCTGATGACTCTCCTTGCTTCAGTTTGCTTATCCCATGCCCTGATGTTATCCTCAGCAGTTTCATAGATGTCGATGGAGCTTGACTTTGTAACTCCTAGCCCACTTCCTCATGGCCTTCTCTGTTCCTCACCAGCACCCCAGTCACATGGGCAGCACCATCATCTCTGAGATTCAAATTCTGAACCATCTCCCCTATCTTGCTCTCTTGTTGTGGGTCTCAGGCCAGTTCCCTTCTTTGGACTTGCTATTCTACCTACCTACTGGCTCTGCTTCCTCCTAATCCAGTCTCTACTTATGACAAAGAACATTTTTTGGTTGGTACAACGTAGTCTTACATAGTGAAGGGATTCATTGTTACACAGTCGTACATTTTCATTCAATGACAATGTAACTGAACCCCATCCTAACGAAGAACCCCACCCCCACCACTCCCCAGGTTCATACTTCCACTACATTCTCCTCATTACAGATATTAATGTATATACATATATAATAAATTTAATTTTTTTTCTAGTTTTAAATGCCTATATGAGTATTATTTAGCTTCTTAGAGGAGTAGTGACAAGTCTTTTTCATATCTTTTTTGGTAGCAGCCTAGAATTCTTCACCATCTTGATTTGCTAGAAATACAACAGAAATTGAGTAGTTGAACTATTAACATTATGCCACATACTGTAACCTCTATCTTCAAAACAAACCCAGAATCAGAAATTTTCGATCCTTCCTGGCCCCAGAGTCCCAGCACCATCTTCGCTTCCAACATGACTATAATTGGCTCACTGGGCCTTCATGTAATAATCCAGGCAAGAGGCAGTGTTGCTAGGATGATGTCATTAGGGTGATTGCTGAAAAGTGGTCCGATTTGTCCCTTACCTCTGTTCTCAGAGCAACCAGAGTAATTATTCTAAAATGTCAGATCATGTCATTACCGTACTCCAATCCTCCAATGGCTTCCCATCACACTATAAAGCCAAGTGATCAAATGGCCTTTAAAATTGCTTCCTTCCCTCAAAATTTCGAATCCCCTTCCCCTTCCTGATTTTTCTCAATAATATCTACTACCCACTGAAGAGTTATTTTACTTCCTTACTATGTTTCTTTTCTTGACTGCTCTCCTATGCCTTGCGAATTCTATGAGGGCAGCGAATTTTGTTTTGGTAACTGGCTTTCCTGGTACCTACCATTAACAGTATGCCAAATACTGTTACCTCTGCCTTCAAAAGAAATCCAGAATCAGAAATGTTATTTGGTAAGAAGAGCACCCACCACATAACGGGTACCCCATAAATACTCAAGGGAGCAAGCAAGTTAATGAATATCATTTTACCCAGGGGGAGCCTTTATTCCATCATTACATGTTTTCTTGCTCTATACACACTTACAGAACAAAAACAAAGATCCTCCTTGTTTTCTTCTGCTGCTGAGTCTGAGGAGTGCCATGCTCCAGCCAAGGCTCAGCTGCAGACACATTCTGTTCTTGTTTCTGGTGTGGTCAGCTTTGTAATGCTCCTTGAAGACTTGGATACTCTCTAAACACATGAAATCAAGAGGTCCCTGTGTAGCCACATGAATGTCCTCACCTGTCTGATGAGCAGCAATGAGAAGACTCTTCTGCCATGAATATGTTGTCTGTGTTAATTTTGTAATTTTTATCAGAAAAAAAACTTTGCTCATATTTTCAGCCTCACTAGTAGGTCTGCTAGTAAATCCCCTGAAGCAGTTCCTCCCTCTTTGAATCTTCAGTCATCACTCCTTAGCTTCAAATCTCCATTGGCTTCCAAGGATCTCATATAGGATCTAACCACAAGGCCCTCAGTGAGCTGCTCTTTGTACTCTGGATGTCTTCTATTTTTCTGCTGTACATTTTTTTTAAGAGATAAGGAGAGAGTGAGAAGAGTGAGAGAAAGAGAGAATCAGTTTTATCTGTTTTTTCATCTGGCCTTTGCTTCTCTGACACTTAGTTGGTATGTGGTGCTGGGGTTTGAACCCAGGTTCTCACGCATGCAAGGCAAACGCTCCAACCTCTGAGCCATCACTCTGGCCCACTGTTTTGTTGCTGTTTCTTTAACAATGTAGAGCCTTGTCATTCTGTTGCCTGTGCTGCTCTTCCCTCTAGGTCCCTGTCAGCTGGCTCCTGGGCTCACTAGGAAGCGCCATCCCTGACCATTCTAACAGCGGCTGCTCCCTGCTTCCCTTGCCCTACTTTGGCTCTTCAGAGCACTCACACAGCACATGGGACGTCACCTTATGTATTAGTTTCTGTCCTGCCTCCCCTCCTTGCACTTTGGGTCCATGAGGGCTGGGACTTTCTTTGTAGTTACTACTCCATCCTTTTCACAACTGTGCAAACACATTGTGGATATAAAGGAGACTCTAGCTAAGTGTCTAAATCAGTCTAGCTAAGTGTCTAAATCAAAAGGCAGCCCTTTTCCCCACGAAAGATACACCATGGTCTTACATCTTCACTCCCATTGCCTTTAGTAAGCTTTTCTTTGGCTAAAAATCAGAGCAGAGTCCTTTCAGCCATACCTTTTTGTTTATCTCTTCATATTAAAACTTTAGTTTCTTATTTATTACCTATATATACATTTTTTTAAGAGAGAGAGAAAGAGTAAGAAAGAAAGAATCAATTTATTTATTTTTCATCTGGCCTTTGTTTCTCTTAGTTGCGTATGTGGTGCTGGGGTTCGAACGTGGGTCCTTGCGCATGCCTGGCAAGCACTCCAACCACAGAGCCACTGCTCCAGCCCCTATTACCTATATATATTAATAGATATTTATAAAGTTATAAAAATAACATTTTTTATTATCTTGTCTATTAGTGTCTCCAGATAATTCCTAAATAACACCTCTGAATGATACATTTTAAAATTACAATTGTTTTACTGAGTATATGGTGCTATAGAGACAATCTTCTTTTGTGTTAACTCAGTTTAAAGCCAAGTTTCCCACTTGAGAAAGTTCTTCCTAGGCTGGAGATAGTGATCCCAGTTCCTCTGGAGGCCGAGGCAGGAGGATTGCTTGAGCCCAGGGGTTTAAGGCCAGCTTAGGCAACATGCAATATAGGATCTCAAAAAGAAAAAAAAATGCTGAATAGTTTTTTTTTTCTAGTCTTTGCTGGATTCTTCCAAAATTCACACTTTGACACCATTCACAAAGATCACTTCCCAGATCTTCCTTCTCTGTAAGTCATGACCTTCCACTAGAAAGAGGGACTGAAAAACCACTTGTTTCCCGAAGTCTTAATTTCCTTAGCAGAACTTCAAAGCCACTTTAAAAGAATATGATCCCTTTTGGGGCAATAAAAAGACTCTGCCTTCAGGGACAGCATAATCTTGATGACCCTCTCCTATGGCTCCAGTGATAATGCACCAGTGAGTCACATTCTTCCACTAACCTCTGGACAACGCCTTGGATGCCTCTGCTCCCCAGGGACTCTCTCCTTCCTGGATTCTCTCTTTCCTCCTGGCAAAGCTGGCTGTGGTATATGAAGGACACAGGGCTTGGAGTCAGGGGTTTTGAAGTCACATGGCAATCCTCATGTGAACTAGCTGTGTGAATTTGGGAAGGTCCCTGAATTTGCCTCCTCGGCTGGAGGCTTCACAGGACACTTGAGAGGAGTAAACATGTATATTTCTGGGAAAGTCATGTGTGCTGGCTAAGGTGCTATCTAACCACGAGTTGTGGCTGTTAAGGTCACAGGAGACTCATTCTTGCTTTAGCACAGATGTGGATCCCAGACAACTGACCACCAGAGGCACAGGGCACATAGGAAAACAGTCTTCTTGCTAAGTAACCAGGCCACCCACTTCATGCTTCTTCTACTGTTGCTAATGAGGCAGAGCCTGTGTGCAAATCTATGCAGAAAAGTCCCTCGTTCTTCTAATGTGAAGCCTTAGCACTCAGAAGGAGGCTATTAGCTAATAATCTAGAGAGAGCATTGTTGGGTTAGTCTGAAATGGTCTCAAAAGGAGAATTCCCCTCTGGCTGGAAGCTCAGAGCATCTCCAAGAGGGAGGGGAAAGCCAAACGCAGTCTTGTTTTCCTCACAGCAAAAGCTAGGTCCTAGCCCAGCAGAGGCGCTTCTCACAGGGCTGAGCAGGTCTGGATAGAGGATGGTAGGCAAAAGCACCTTGGTTCGGGTCTCCGACACTGCCCTCCTATACACAGACTCTCAACAGCAGCTAGAATCCCAGGAGGCCCAGAGGAAGCAACACCCAGGCCTGGCTGGTCCAGAACATGCCTGGAGTCCTAATGCCACCAGTGGCTTTTAAGAGCTTGGCATGACCCCAATTAAGCAATTCTGGAATCTGCAGAGGCTCTTCCCTGACTCGCCTCCCCTATACCCACCCTCTTCAGGCCTTCCTGGAAAAAGCAATCCAAGACTGGCAGACACCTCGTGCTTCTTTTTCTGCCAGCCATCTGTATTTCCAAAGGAATCAAACCCAAAGTGTAACCACAGAGCTCAGGAAATGGAGGCCGCTATCTGCTCCTTGAGTTGGCCCTATAAGCAGCCAACCCCCGCCCCTTCAGAGAGAGAGAGAGAGAGAATATGCAGACACACACACATTTCTTTTAAGGTCACAAAAGAATGACTTCAGTATTTGAGTAGCTCTTATTACTATTTTGAAAATGTTGTTCTTTAAGAGCCCTTTTCCCCTTGATCTCAAAGTTTCACAATTAGAAAATTCTCAAAAATTTCCTGAGGGCTGGAGCGGTGGCTCAGTGGTTTCGGCGCTTGCCTGGCAAGCACAAGGACCCAGGTTCAAACCCTAGCACCACATACACAACTGAGTGTTGGAGCAACTAAGGCCATGCGAAAAAACTAAATAAAGTTGTTTCTCTCTAAAAAAAAAAAAAAAATTCCTGAATTTGCAAGTGGATGAAAATTTAGTAAGCTGGAAAGAGGGAGCTAAACTGTCAGAGACGGAATCAGAGGCCATCTTAATGAGGGCAGTCTCCTATAGACTACTTCAGACTAACCCAGCAATGCTCCCTCTAGACTATGAGGCTAAGTCCCAGTGAGATTGTGAAGGGGAGGAGAAATGTCCCATATCTAGCAGGTGGTTTGGGGCTTTGGTCTCCTTTATAATAGTTTGCTTCAGGTCCATCTTCTCTGCCTCAGGCTTGCCACTGCATGGCAGGCTTTAGTTATCTATATATCAAAGTGTGTGTGTGTGGGGGCCTACTTTAACTCTCTGGGTTCCTGGGCTTACGCACTGGCAGCTCTTTTCAATAGGTATCTCAATTACATGATCCCTAGGAAAGATCCCTGGTGGGGTCAACTTGAGGCTCTCCAAATAAATGCTACCTGATTTTCATCCTTTGGTCCTCAGAGTGGTTTCTCTCTCTCTCTCTCTCTATATATATATATATCTTTTTTGTATGAGGGACTGAATATGAATACAGGGGTGCTTTACCACTGAGCCATATCTCCAACCCTTTTTTAAAATTTTGTTTTGAGACAAGGTTTTGCTAAATTGGTTAGGGCCTAAGTTGCTGAGGTTGGGTTTGAACTTTTGATCCCCCTTCTCAGCCTCCTGAGTCACTGGGATTACAGGTGTGCGTCACTACACCTGGCTTGGAGTGTCTTTAAATTAGATGAAGCCTGCAGGTCTTAAGCTATGAACAAGTTGATGCACTTCTGCTAACACAGTGCAACAGATGGATCAAGGCACAAACAGTATGTTTGAATTGCCAGAGTATGATTCATATTTGGTGATTGATAAACTGAAGAGGTTGGGAGCAGTCTGGTTTATGTATACCTGGTTTCACGTGAGGAAAGAAAAAACCTCTCTTTAGCTCCATGAAAGGGAGAGCCTGCTGGCCTTCTTTCCAGGAAAACTTCCCATAATGGGGCTTAAGCTTCAGTGCTCTAGGAAATCCCGGTTGGTAGGGCAGACCCATGGTTCCTGGGAAAATGCCTGCCTCCCAGCTTGCCCCCATCAGCATGCCAGAGCCAGACCTTGCCTGGAGCTCTGGCATGGTATCCATTCCTCTTTCTTGGCCTAACTACTCTTCTTCCTCCCACCAGGCCTATAGTTGAGAGCAAGAGGATGCAAAGCTGGCTTTCATTTCACTGGTCTGTGTTGTCTGGGGGAGTTGACTGGGTCAGAGCAGAGGCTTCATACTTCAGGATTAGCAGAAGAAATATATCACTCTTATTAATGCAGAGCACATACAAACATATCTTAACCATATTTATGCTTACCACATGATATACACTGGCTATTTTCTATCCTAAGCAATTTAATTTAGAATTCTTATCTCCATACATTAAATTTGATTTCACAACCACCAATGGATTCCTAATGCAGTGAAATTTTGGATACAGGAACAGAACCTACTCTCAGAAACTTCCAAATTAGGAGCTTAGACTTTGACTGGATAAAAGGAATGGGTTCTACTAGATTCATTCCTTGTCTTTGCTGAAGGCCTATTAGGTGTCAAGCCCTGGCACAGGTGCTGCATATATAAAGCTAAATAAAGAAAAGGTCATCTCTTGACTTGCAGGCCCAAATTTAATAGCCAAAAAGTATTTGCATAGAAGAAAATGCTTTGAACCAGTCATTTGAAAAATAGAATTGTGCTCATGCAAAACAGAACCAATAATATTTCAGGATAAAACATTGTGAACGACTCTTAGGGAAATTCCAGATTTGGAAAATGATTTTGGATTCACTATCCTCTTGGTAGGAATTAGCACATAGCTCAGAGAGCTTCATATTCGAATCAATAACATTTAGATCTCCCTACGGCTCTGAATCAGAGACCCTTAATTTAAGAGCCCACAAATATGGAGTCATTTCAGCTTTCTCAGGGACAATTCATTCTGAAACAAACATAAATTTCATTGGTCTTGGCCTTTTATACCGTAAGAGAACAGGTCAATATGCAAATCAGCCCTCTGGACATCAGGGGATGACCAAAATTGACCCACCATAGCCATAAATGGTGGGGAGAAAACTGCAAAAAGATGGTTACGGAGAGGTTGCCACTGCTCGGGCCAGTTCCCTTGTGCTGGCCCTCACAGCCCTCACCAATCAAGCTTCATCCACACTGACTGTAAGTAGGGAGTCCTGCAGTACACTTGGAAGCCACACCTGTGTCTCCAGCCTATGACACATCTTTCAAAACTTTCTATCCAAGTGTCCTTGGACTGGTACCAGCAGATAGAGCAGAACTTAAGTATCTCAAAGTGAGCACCAGTGCTTTTTGAAGTCTTCTGTGTATCTTAAAGGACCATGGGAATTTGGCACAAGCTTACACATCCTCAGCATTTACTTTAATGCAAAAATTTAGCCCCTCCCCACTCCTGAAACATTCAGGTAAGAGATGCTTATGTGGCTCAGTGGTTAAGCTTCCCTGAGTTCAATCCCCAGTACAAAAAAAAAAAAAAAAAAAGACAGTTCAGCAGTTTAGCAAGGCCCTAAGCAACTTAGTAAGCCCCTGTCTCAAAATAAAAATTAAAAGGGCTGGGGATGTGGCTCAGTGGTTAAATACTAGGTTCAATCATCCCTGGTACAAAAATAAAATAAAATAAAGAAATGCTTATCCTGTGGATTCCTGAATCTGTTGCTAATCCCAAATTACTGGAGCCCTCCAGGGAAGATGCTGTCACCTCCTGGGTGACAGCTGCCAATCTTTACCAATGGGAGGAGCACAGTACTGGTGATCCTACTGTTTCAGAGAGGGATGGAAAGGGGGAAAGCAGCAATAGGCCAACTATCTGCTATAACCCATCCCTAATACTACTGGATTCTAATTCATTCAGCATACGTGGTACACTCACTTTGTTCCAGGTACTGTCCTTGGCAATTACATTCTTTTTTTTTTTCCTGTACTGGGAATTAAGCCCAGGGGCACAATTTACCACTAAGCTACATCCCAGTCCTTTATTATTTAAATTTTGAGTTAGCGTCTTGCTAAGTTGCTTAGGGCTTACTAAATTGCTGAGGCTGGCCTCCAACTTGGAATCCTCTTGCCTGAGCCTCCCAAATCATTGGGATTATGTGCATGCATCCCCATGCCCAGCTAAGCAGTGACATTTTTTAAACAATTTTCATAACAATCTCATAAAATAGATGTGCCAAATAGGAAGACACAGGCACTGAGAGACCATAAAATAAAGGTAAAACTCACTTCCATTTCTATCATAAGCACACTATGCTTTTTTCTGTGCCCATCCTTGAAGAGCTATGAGTCTATATAAATACCATCAAACGGCACAATATGCAAAAAGATGTTTAATTACTACTTCCCCTTCCAGATTAAACTGGAAAATTTTTAAAAATTCCACCCTTCCAGGTTTTTGACAGTGATAAGTCACACAGAAGTTTAATTGTATCACATTCTTAGACTTTTTCTTCTCATAACAAATGTGAGAGATGTACAAGGTCACTGCAGAATTAGATTTAATGTGAGGTTTGGCTTTCAAATTATTTGAGTGCAGTAAAGTTAAAAGACTCCAAATCTTTGTGTCAGCTTTCCAAAGGGTGATCCAAGGCAAATCAGAGGATTAGGCTACATGGGGGGAAAGGGTGGGTGGGTATCATTTACTGAGGAGTAACAGAAATAACAAATCAGCAAGTTAAAGGCCTTGAGAGGCAAAGACTCCAGCCCTACCTGATGTATTTATATCATGGCTGTGGCCTGGACTATCCGGACTATGGGAAAGAGCATCAATAAGGAAAATGAGGCTTAATTTAAACTTGATGCACAGTTGTACCTGAGAGTTTTAATACCACTACTGAAACAAATTTTGTGGTGAAACTCTATTGCCCTCTTCCATGGGCTGGTGAGACTAAAGGTTCCTCTGCTTCTGCCAGTCAGTGAGGTCTGTCCCAGGTGCAGGCCTCTGCAACTGGTGGTGTTGCAGCCCTTACTGGGAGCGGTGCCCTCAGTCACTGTTGCGGTAGACTCCAGCAGCCTCCTTAATTGCCTCTTTCTTCTGGGTTCTCGTCTTGTCAATTCAAAGAATGAAATTCACAGACCAGGTGAGTGAATGGAGGAATGACTTATTGAAGAAGTAGGAAAGAGAACTCTTCCAGGGTGCAAGAGGGGAACTGGATACCAGGCTTTCTCCACCTGAATGTGCTCAGCTAGGGGTTTATATAGCGCTTGGGATCGCTACTATTGGTCCAATCTTATGCAAATTAGGGTTTGGAATTGTACTGATGCTATTAGTCCAAATTTATGCTAATAAGGGTTTGGAAATCCATTAACACTATTGGTCAAATCTCAAGTCCCAACTTTCATTCATGTTTGCCTTGCTTTCAGTTTTCTCCCACATTCAGCGGGAGACTGACAGTAGTGGGTCACACATGCTCAGCACTATGTGAAGCTGGTTTCTGCAGCAGCCCTCTGTAAGGTGGCCAGGCTTGGCCACCTAATGTTGGCCCTCCTTGATTCGCCTGGGTGCTGACTCATCATGCTGCAGGCCCATTGCATCTCCAAGGGGGGCTCCATGCAGCCACTAGCTGTGTGTGATGCCCGTGCCACTCCGTGGCTCTACTGCTCCACCATCCCACTGCTCTGCTGCTGCTTCTTGGCAGGGACCAGTGAGCTGGTTGAACCGCTTGGGTGCCAGGGAGCCCTGTCACTACTAATTCCTGTCATCCACTGCTGGTCCAGTCTACTGGCTTCTTCTGAACACCACCTTTGGCTCACTGTAGGTGGATAAAGACGCTCCCAAGCAACAGCAAGTGAATAACCAGGAGCAAGGATCTCCAACACCCTCAGGAGTCACCAGCCTCTTAGGGAGCCCAAACTGCCCAGTGCTCTTTAATCAGCCACTTTTGCATCCATGACAAATATGTCAAGGGCTGCCCAAAGTTAATATTTAAGGAGCTAAAAGAATCACAGGGGTACTCTTAAAAATGCAGATTCCAAGCCAGGTGTGGTGGTGCATGCCTGTAAATCCAGTGACTCAGGAGGCTGAGGCAGAGGATCAACAGTTCAAAGTCAGCCTCAGCAATTTAGCAAGGCCTTAAGCTACTTAGTGAGACTCTGTTTCAAAATAAAATATTAAAACAAAGGGGTAGGGATGTGGCCCAGTGGTTAATCATTGCTGGATTTAATTCTGGGTATAAAAAAAAAAAAAAAAAAAAAGCAGATTCCAGGATTTCAACTCAGCAGATGAGTGGAGTTGCAAGATTAAAAAAAAAATTACCCCAGATGACAAAGCTTCACTGAGGCTACATTTGGTTCTCAGTTTTGTATAGGATTATAATCATCAATTTATCAATTTACAGGTCTGACTTCACACTATTCTGTATGCACCATGCGGGCAGGGGCAGTTTTACTTTTTGTATCTCAAATACAACACCTGCTTTACTGAGTGAATAATGGTTGAAACAGATCACTGTACAGAGATGACACCCAGTGCCTGTCCTTTGGGTTTCTGAGCATGATGCACAGCTTTTGACTTTCTCTGGAAGATATATACAAGGTTGATTCAACCCTAGTAGACCATGAACCTAGAATCTGCCAGGCAACAAGGTAAAGAACAAAGAGCGAACGTGTTACCCTCCATCCATTTGAGAGCCTTCTGAGATCTTCTATATGATCTGATCACCACAAAGGAGAGGGACTGCTGACAAATAATACACTGGCCCTCAAAACACTCCTGGTATCTTTGTTACCGCACTTCCCAGTTCTTACAGATTTGTGTTCAGTTCTTCAGCCAGGGGCAGACTCACATTCCTCCCTCTGAATGACTCTGATTTACACATCTGAAAGTAAGAGGACTGTTGTAGTCAGAAGAAATCTCTCAGGGTTTAGTGTGGTGGTTCTTCACCTCTCGTGGGTGGACTTGGACACCAGGGGTTTTAAACCAACACTCCCACTGATTCTGATGAAGATGCTCCAGGGCCGCATTAGGTTAGCATCTCCACTGGCTTGTGGGCTTGAAACCAGCAAGACCCAATCCCTACCCTGAAGCTTGGTGGGGAGGGAAGAAAAAAAAAAAAAAAGGAACAACTTTATTAAGTACTGGTAAGCTTGAAACAACTAACTGGAAAAGTGTTGGTTGGACACAGGGAAATATCTCCTGGCAGGCTTGTAAAGTACCTGGAGAATTTGCAGGAGAGATATAGTACCTACTTCTCTGAAATTTCCTTAAAATGGGATCCTACAGATAGGATTGGTCCATATGTCCTTTCAAACCCACCGTCAGCCCTCCATTTCTGCCCCGCTGTGTGTCACTTTTGTACTTTACAGTGGTGTAGGGCTCTTAAGAGTGGGAGAATAAAATTCTGTTAGCATGGCACAAAAAGTTCCCCAGGGGTGACTCTAACCTACCTGTTGAGTTCGATGACACATTTCATGCCCAGCCATACTCTACACCCTCAACCCCTCCTAGAGGAAATTCATGTGAAATTCTCACCAGGATGGTTATCTAGAGATATATACCGATAGCTATGTTAGGAGGTTTAAGACACTGAACTACTTCTATACCGACCGTCAAGCGACTGCCCCAAGCCCAATGAAGGCACCCCATCTGCTGCTCTGGCCCTCCCCAGGATCTCCACCATGTAGTAGTCAGTAAAAGATTAATACCTAGCAGAGCAGGGGGCTTCCAGGACCCCGCTGCAGCCCAGCTGCGCCCACTTCTTGCTGCTGATTGGTAAAACATTTGAATATTACCTCTGGCTTCCACAATCCCCGAACACACACACACACACACACACACACACACACACACACACACACGCTATTTTTACCCCTCCGACGTCTGCTTGTGCTATGCCTTATGCTCAGAATGCCTATTGCTGCAGCCCGTGAAACTCTTGAAGCCCCCTCTCTGATTCAGCCAGATCTTTGGTTCAAATACAATCTCCAGGAAGCTGTTCCTGATTCTAATCTCCTCTCTCAAAAACAACCACTGCCTCTACCACGTAACCCCTATATTTTACCTTTATTTCCTCAGTTCTATACAAGTTCCCAAAGGCTTACTTTCCCCACTGCTGAGATTTTAAGAATAGATTTAATGGCAAAATGGTGTTGTTCAGTAAATTTCCAGAAAGCCAGTCCTGGGCCACTTCATAATTTCTTGGAATCTAAAGTGACCCTAGTTATTAGTTCCTTCTATTTGAGGATATGCTTTTGCCACTTAGGAGCTCAGTGTGCTAATCCCCGGGATGTGGCTCTGGAGGGCTACAGGTTCAGCCTCTAAGTTCAACAAGGCAGATGCTTGGCACAGACTAGCAGAAGAAAGACGGAGACTAGAAAAACCCCACAAAACAAAAAGCATCCTACCATTTGGTGCCCGGAGACAGAGGGCTGGCAGGAGGCTTCTTGGTGGCATGGATGTGTTGAGCCTGTCTCTTTACCTGCCATGCTGTGGGACAGACCTGCCAGGCACAGGGGGCCAGCACATTTTGACTTTACTTCAGATGCTTGAATCTAAACTTTTTTTTTCCTGTTTAGTTTCTACCTTCTCCCTACTTTGTGAAACAAGGGTCTGTATATATATTAGCTTGTAAGCCTCCTGAAGCCACGATCGGCTCTGGCTGATCCTTTCACCTCCGTAACATCTAATGACTGCAGTATTAGACATTCATGCTTTGTTCAAGGCACCCTGACCACCATCAGGTACTGTGATTCGCCTCACTTTATAAATGGAGAAACCAAGAATGAGAGCAATGACATGAATTGTCCATGTTGCAGAGATGGGGACTGACCCAGCCAAGCAGTCTGGCTTCACCATTTCTGTTCTTAGCTACTACTCAATATTTCAGATGGGGCAGGTACATAAGAATATTTTGTCAAATATAAAGAGTACCTCCGGGACTCAGTGGCGAAAAGGACACTGGGTAATTTAACAGGGATTTTGATATTCCAAAACTTTCCCAGATGACTTGCACCTGTTACTGTCATACACCCCCAAACTGTACAGTCATAGGGGATGAACAGTACTATACACTTCCAATCACCAGTCATAGGGGATGAATGGTAGAGCTGCTATGCTTAGGGGTACGTGAATGTGTCCAGGTAAATGCTGGAACTATTCAAAGAGTCTGAGGAGGGATAAAAGGCTTGGAAGAGGGGTGGGAGTGGTGGCTTGGCGGTTACAGCACTTGCCTGGCATGCACGAGGACGCGGGTTCAGACCCCAGCACCATGTACACAACAAAGGTCAGAGCAACGAAAGCCATGTGAAAAACTAAATAAAAAAATTGTTTCTCTCTTTCTCTCTCACTGTCCTTCTTTAAAAAAAAAAAGAATAAAAGGCTTGGAAGAAGTTTGACCACTTTAGAAATGAAAATTTGGAGCAACTGTTGAAGCAGAGAGACATGAGGGTGCGCATGTGTGTGCGTGTGCACACACAGTCTGCAGGGTGAGAGCATGCTCAACAGGGAGTGAGCTGGTGGGGCATCTCTTTTCTTTCTCCTCCCTAAGGCCTGATGAAGCCTGTCTGTCTTGGTTTGCAACCATTTGTAAAGACCCTGTAGCTTCCACCCGCCTCCTGCACAGGGCAGGAGCAGAGTCATTCATCACTGTCAGGAGATGTGCTGCACACAGCAGGGCAGGCTTTTTTCCCTGCTGCTCCTGCAGCTAGAGCTGCAAATCTTGAAAAGATGCAGAACATGCACATTGCAAATGACCATTCATCATCTCAGCTCTGCAAGCCCTTGGAGAGGCCCCTCCCCACACAGGGCTGACCCATTCTGATTTCAGCTCCAGCCCCAGCTAGAACTTGGACCATGAGGACTTTTGGGTGCCTAATCCCTGCCCTAGCCAATCTTCATCCTGGATAATCTATTGAGGTTTGGGGTTGAACTTCTCTGAAATGATAACCATACCCCTACTTTTCTCTGCAATGTCAGATTTTAGATTGCTTTCCGCAATCAGACTGCTGCCAAGGTGGCTCATAATCATTAAATTATGAAAATACAAGTTGCTGGGAGGAAATGAATACCAGGTTTCACTAGGGAAAGGCCTGCTTTCTTGTGAAGTAATTATAAAATTAAAATGTGATATTTCTCTGGTGAGTCTAAAAAGCCTCCCAGTGCGGTCTGTGGCACAACAGTAACGTCAGAATTTGCACTGGGGCGGGACTGAGAAATTCTTCTGTGCCCCCAAAATGCGAGTCAGAGACATCAGCAGGTAAATTTCCAAAGATTGGGTTAAGAGTGATTAAAAGCAAAGAGAAGGAAAAGTACAGAGTTTGGATTTTTTCAATTACTCTTTAAAACTCAGGAGTCAAGCTGTTGGAAAACGCAGGCTTTCCAAGTAAGACTACTAATGCTGAGCTAATTAGACCCATAGGCCTGGCTAGCATATAAATTCACCCAAAGAGGGGCACTGTCCCTTTAAAAGCTGCCTTGGGATCAGTGCAAGAGCTAATGGGTAGTGTCAGTGGGGCTGCTTTATTAGGTGGTCCTAGTGAGGATAGGCCTGGGGTTTCTGTAACAGGGCTTCTGTGCTTGGTTCAATAAATCAATTTGTATTAAATGCGGGTGCAGCTCTGGAGTTGGCTTCCCAGAGCACTCTGTGGCGTTTCTCAATCTGCTCATCCACTGTCAGCCTGCCAGAATGTGCTGTCAGAGGGCACTGAAGAGAGCAGTAAAGAACAAGCTAGAAGCCGTATCTAAAATATTTGTAAAACTTGACCTGGCAGCTCCAGACCACGCTTGGGGCTGCCTTCAGTGAGTTGTTCACTCCAGAAAATGCTTGGAAGGTTGGGAAGAAGCCCGAGGCTGTGGGGCTGTGATTCTCATTGCTAAGCGCGGCTTTAGGCTGCAGATGAGAATAAAGGTCACCCCAAACCGTATGGAAAGGCTTGGAAATGTTGTTGTATTTTAATCACATTCTCAGGGTGAAACACTCTCCAAGAGGCAAAAGGAAAAGTGACAGGAATCCAAGTGCCAACAGCTGGTACCAGTCCAAGAGACTAAGAGAAGAGGGGGCTGCTGGGAGGTTCGCAGAGAGGGAGATGCTACTGAGGCAGACGAACTGGGGCACTCTTTCGGCTGGCCAGTAGGATGCATCTTCTCTGCTGCCCAGTGAATAACAGCTGGAGACAAATCCAGTCCTTCCTCAACATAACTGATGTCCCCAAAGATCTGGAAGGTGGAGTGAATCCCAATACCAGCTGACTCAGGCTGGCAGCAATGGGGCCAGAAGCCATGGAGGGTGGTCTGTGCCCATTCGCTTCCCCTGCTGGCACTGGGTATTGGGATGCTCAGTTATAGGAAGCTCTGGGTGTTGGGATGCTCAGTTATAGGAAGCGCCTTGCCCATATTCCACACTCCTGCTAGATCCACATTCTCCGCCCAGTAGACCTTTCTATGATTTGTACGATCCTGTGCAGTAGCCACCAGCCACATGTGAGACATGGCCAGTGAGGCTTAGGAAATGAATTTTCATCTTATTTAATTTTAAGTAATTGAAATTTAAATGGACACATATGGCTAGTAGCTACCGTGCTTGAGAACACAGAACAGGGAAAAGATTTTCTTTGCCTTTATTGGCATACAGAGTGCTTAACCAGGCAGATGATGGTTGACTCCACTCTGTTCCCAGTGGAAAATCCCTTGATTCGCTCATAGTTTTAAGGGAAACAGGGGAGGGGAAAATTATCCTGACACATCATTAAGTTAGAATCATAAAAAGTCAAGGGCTGTAAGAGGCAAGAATAAAAGGTTACCATCTCTGAAATCTATCTAGTGAAATTCATCTTTCCCAGGAGCTCTAAAAGCAGACTAAAGCGCATTCCCTACCAGAGACAGAGGTTGGCAGCAATGGGGAAAGAAAGCATTTTACAAATTGGAGACTTTGACAGAGCAAAGCATCCAAAGCCTATCACCCAAAGCAGTAGTTCCTTACTAAGTAAATCATGTGACCTCGAGTCACCAGTCCTTCCTGGTCCCTGAAGCAAAAACATCATAAAGGTTAGAAAGGCTTTGCTTAAAGGAAGAATTCTGGTGTACATTGCTAATAACGAGAACCATCTGGAAGCAATCTTGCATTCACATGATGGACTTTTCTTCTTTGGCCCTTTCTTTCTCTACAAATCCCATCAGCCCAGGAACAGCTGCCAGAGAATCTGGCCAGAAGCCAGGGGTGAAGTCACAGCCCCCTTCCACACCAATGTCATCATGCACCTCCAGCTGGCTCATCATCCTATGTGGCTGGACATAGGGAAAGAAGAACAATGATCCTACAAGAAAAAGCAAAATCACCAGCAGTCACAGGAGGGACCTAGAGCCACAAAGCCAGCTGTGAGAAACTTGTTTCAGCTGGTAACATAGATACTTCTGAGCAAATTACTCCCTGAGACAGCTCAGAGGGTGGCGAGTGGGGACAGAGAGCTTTTAGGACAACATGATGCCAGCTACAGTGTGTGTCCTGCAACGGCAGCTCTATACAAAGGGCTGGGGAGGAGGGGTGCCAGCCTGAGGACACTGGCACTAGGGACGCTGACACCAGGCACAGAAGGTGAGACCTATGTGGGTGATGGGACGTCAAGGGAAGGACACAACAGGGACCAGCTCATTGCAATGAGGGAGGGACATTAGACAAAGACTTTGTAAATCAAGCCACTAAGCTAACTCCCTGAGGAAAGAAGGAAAGGGAGGCGGAGGGGAGACAGGGAAGAGACCAATTTCATTACGATGGGCCTGGTGACAATAACCTTTTGTCCTCTAAACAATCTGGGCCTGCCAGGCTGCTCCACAGTCTCCGAGAAAGCACAAGGATCCCGTCAGGAGGCAACAGACTCATCCTTAATTATGAGACAAGGCTTCCCAGAGCTGACATCCTCTCCCACACTTCCTCCCTGCTGCACACTCCACAGAATGCAGGCATGATTCCACTAATGAGAGCGGGAAATTTCCTCAATGCAGCAGATTGGGTTATTCAGAGGATCTTTCCCTGCCATTACCAACCCCAAATCATGCACAGACTCATGGTGATGAGTAGGAAGCATCACAGTTTAATTTGACCAATGTTCTATTGGGTCACATGGGGAGCTAGAAAAGTCACAGCTCTGCAGCTCCTAAAATGCTTCATTCCACTGTCTTGTTTCCTTAAGGATTGTCAAGGAGATGCCAATTTTAGCAGACAAGAGGTCCCCAGTTCACATTTATATCAGAGGTCAAAACTGAGTGATGATGTCTAGTTTTAACCCTGAAAAAACCTGATTGGCATGGTGCATCAGAAAGAGCCCTAGGATAAGAGTCAACCCTGGGTTCTAGTCCTGACTCTGACTCTTGTGCACTGGTAGAAGCTGGACACATCAGAGTTCCTCAGCCTCTACTTGCTCAAAATGGGAAGAAGGGGCCACTATTTCATAGGGTTCAGAGAAGTAAGTTCACAGCCTAAGGCTACTTCTAAAGCCAAGGAGGGCCAAGGTAAGGGCTTGTTTGCATCTTTGAGCACCACACGCTCCAAATGCTCCCAGCCCACCTTCAACCAATTCTAATTCTGTAGCGATTTATGGCTTTCATGGAAAAAGAAATAGGCTACAGACTCTCACCTCCCTTTCCATAAATTAAATTTTCAGCCTTTTTCTTCTATAGACAACTAAATAAGGTAGAGAACCCCATCCTTTTGAAGTCCTAAAAAAACCAAAACAAATCAAAACAAAACCCTGTTCCATCTTAGGCTTTCTGTTGGAGGGTAAAGCTATTTTTAAAAGGAACCCATTAGTTGGGGGAAGGGGTTTACATAAGCCATGGTTTAAACTGGTCTTAAATTTCCCACGTTCTTTCAACAAAGATATAAAGGGTTTTCCTTCTCCACGAGTCCCATTTTCAAATCAAAATAAGAACAGGTAGGAAATGCACAGAGATGTACGTAAACCTCTGCTTGTAGCCAACCTTGCAGCCATGTTGGGAATTACGCTTAAAACAAATCAAATCATGTCTGACTGAAGCCATTCTCAGTCTTGGCTCCTCAATTATTTAGTACCTTCTTCGAAGTTCCATGCAATTAAAAACAACCCACTTATGGGCTGCACAGGACCCTGCTCACACACACACCCACAGAAAGATGGGGGTTGGGAGAGAAAGTACGTGCATATAAAGTTGGATATAATCTAGTTCCTGAACTTACCTGCTTGAAAACATTATAAAACAAGGGCAATCTTTAACTGTTTGCTATAGGAAAAATATATAAGCCACTCCAAAAAAAAAAAAAAATACAGCTTCCTGGGAATATCAAATACTAAGCTCATTACATGGTTTGAATAGCCTGTTCACAGCCTTTGAAAGCATCTTTCCCATTAAAGTGATGATGCCTCTCATCTCATTAGAAGTGCTTTCCAAAGCTAGTGACAATACATTGTTCTTCCCTCCCCAGATGAATTGACACTAAGCAGCTGCAACAAAGATCCTCATCCAAACAAGGCCTAGGCATGCCATTAGCCAAGTTTGTGTTGACTGATTAGATCTCATTTGCCTTTCTGGCACAGAAAGAACATACAAACAGCCTTGCCTCAAGCCCAATGTGTCTCCAATGTGAACTCACCGTTCCTGCCTTTATTTTTTTGGTACCAGCAATTGAACCCAGGGGATCCAGGGATGCTTAACCACTGAGCCACATCCCCCAGCACCCCCATTCCCCTGCCCTGCTTTCATATTTTATATTGAGACACAGTCTCGCTAAGTTGCTTAGGGACTTGTTAAGTTGGTGAGGCTGGCTTTGAACTTGCCATCCTCCTGTCTCAGCCTCCTGAGTCACTGGGATTACAGGCGTGAGCCACCATGCCCAGCTAATAATTTTCTTTTTTGTCAATTTCCTCTTTCTTGTTTCCTGTTTCCATCCCTCTGTTTAGCCCTTGAGACCCCACGTTATATATTTCTTTAATAGCTTTTGTCTGGGTACCTGAATCTGCTTTCTAGAGCCAGTCTCCTGCAAATTTCTCTTAAGATTACCTTACAAAAATTGCTTCCACTCAATTCCATTTAATTCTTCTTCTCAGGTATATGCAAAGGCAACTTACAGCGCCCCCCACAGCAAAGATCAACCTTCCCACAATAAATTATCCATTTGTTTGTCTTCCTTCCCATGTTCCCTGTTATGTTTCCTGATACAAGTTTAGTCTTGAAATCTTGAAATCTCTCCTCTTATATTTAGCCATTTTTCTTATTGTCTTTTTTAGATCTAATTTTTAAAAATACGTTTACAGAGGCTGGAATGATGGCTCAGTTGTTGGAGCACTTGCTTGAGCATCCATACACCCCTAAGTGTCAGAGAAACAAAGATCAGATGAAAAAATAAATAATAGTAAATAATATTAATTCTCTTTCTCTCCTTTCTCTCTCAAAAAAAAAAAAAAAAAAGGAAAAAAGATTTAAAAAGATTTTACAACCACAGGGGTTCCTAGTCTTTCCATCTTTAAATTGTACAACACTCAGATCAAACTGCTACGGGTTTTCTGAATTACACCAGCCTTCATTTTATACATCTGTGTAAGAAGTGCTGATTTTGCTGACTGAATACAAATGAATTTATAAGAAAATCCAGCCAGGGTTAGAATAATGACTCTATGACATAAAATCTCAGAGCAAACATGGTGAACCCTTTTGGATAAATCCATTCATCTTTTAGAGCAGTGCAAATATTTTTGGCTCTGAGGGCCACACGGATTCTGCTGTGTGGGTGAAGGCAGCTATAATTCAAATGTAAACAAAAGGGTGTAGCTGTACTGAAAAGAATTATTTACAGAAACAGGTGGTGGGCCGACTTTGGCTCTCTAGCAATAGTTTGCAAACTTCATTCTAAACAAAGAAAAGTGGATCTGGGCGAGGATCTGCTTTTTCAGCTGGCAAAGAACGACCAAGGATCCCTTAGGTCAGCCTCTTATTTTCATGGGTAGTTCAATTTATTCCTTTATGACAATATGTGCCCTAGAAGTAGGTCCCCAGCCTAGAAGTCATCGGTATGATTCTCATCTTGGCTATGACCATCTGTTCACAATGAAGAGGGACAGTAAAAGCCATAGCTATACTTTTGTGGGAGGCATGGTAAGGAGAGTAAATGAGCTCATTCTTCTATTATCCTCCAGACTGACAAGAGGCTCACTCATGAGCATCTCAGGATATAAGAGCAAATCGCCCTCATTCTACATGCAAGGCACTCCTCGCTCATGTAATCCTTACATCAACTCTACGATGTGTAAGAACTTGTCATCCTGTCTACTGCTTAGAAGAAACAGGAGGTCTTAGTCAACATTAGTCATTGAGGTGTGTTTGGGGAACAAGACACTCTATGTTAAGAGTTCTCATTTCAATCTGAATGTGATAAAATACAATCGGTCCTTCACATCTGCAGGTGTCATATCTGTGGAGTCAACTAACTGTGGATGGAAAATGGTATTTAAAACAGTATCTGTAGTGAATATGTCCAGACTTTTCCCTCATCATTATTCCCTATACAATACAGCAAATATTCATATTGAATTCACAGTGTATTGGACATTTTAAGTAACTGAGAGATGACCTAAGGTATACGGGAAGCAGACTGTTCAAAGGCTGCATGCAAATACTACATCATTTTATAAAAGAGACTTAAGCATTCTGGGATTTTGGTATCTGTAGGGGATCCTTGAACCAATCTCTTACAGAGATACCTGTAATGAATATAGCTTATTACTTTGAATCTTTACAATGATCTACAGAGTGCATATATATATATTTTTTACTTTATCCATGGAAAAATGGGCTCTAGTTGTTAAATGATTTGCCCAAATCTGCTCATTTAGAAAGTCAGAGTCAGGATTCAAATCCAAGTCACTTTGGCTCAATAAATCCTTAGTAGACTCCTTGGAGCCTCTCTACCTCTTTAATAACCTTGACCTAGAGGCATAAAGCATAATGTGTATTATAAGCCCCCAAATGATTGTTCCAAGTAAAGTGAGGAATCATGTCAGCTTCAGGGGGTCTGAGGAGGGCCTCCGAGAAGTGCAGACAAAGGAATGGTGTGATTTAAGAATCGGTCCCAAGTGAAAACAGCAGCTATAGATCCTAGTCCTTCACCATGGACTCAGGTCTCTTGCTGCACCTCCTGATCCCAGCTGCACAAGTGGCAGTGATGCTTCCTATGCATGCACACCGAAAAGTTCCTGGGGAGGAGGGAGGCGTGTTCTTACCAGCCTGTCATATTAAAGTCCCTGTAGAGCATCTTCTTTCCAAGTTCCTTTCTCTGTACTCTCCTTGGAAACTCCAAATGTGTGAACTCATTTCCCAGCAAGTGAGGCTGCATGAATGCCTAATAGCAGAGAAAAAAAGAAAAGAAAAAAAGAAAGCCATACACATTTAGAGGAAAATTAAGACTCAAGGATGGTTTGCAAATTGAGACAGCCCATAGTTCAAAAAAAAAAGAAAATCATTTCATATTTTAAGGGAAATAAATAAATTCCAGCATTTAAACACTAATAGAAGATAAAATAAAAATCTTATACTGACTATGTAAAGGAATGTCCCTTTTTCATTTAATGTGAAAAATTAATTGCTCTCAAAGATATATATATATATATATATATATATATATATATATATATATATATAACAAAAGTTGTAAGGAAAAGAGAACTGAGCTCCAAACTTCACTTTTAAATTCCAATTCCAGATGGTCCCACTTTCCTGAATGGCACACGGGTGAGGTGAGCACTGTCATCCCCTCAGCTTTCCTTGATCTCTTTCATGCCCACAGTTACCAGGGCCTTGCCTGTGAAAGCTGCATGTGAGTCTCAATAAACACAGGGTTTGAGGCCCCAGGCTGGGGCCAGATTCATCAGACAGGAACATTCTGCTGGACCCCCTCCAGTTTGCACTGCAGTCATTTGCTTCTGTCATTGGAAGACTATTCCGGAGCAGATGGCTTCTCCTCCTCCCCCCAAATCTCTGTTCACACGACAAAAGTCTTGAGCAAACAGCCACTTAGGGAATTGCTTTGAAAAAACAAACAGTCTCATTGTCACATTCAGAATTCCAATCTGGCTACCCAAGAGATGGAATGCTCACGTTTAACATCCCTGTTCAGGGGCCACGCACAGCAAATGTACTTACTCCAGAAACTCCCGCACCAAGCCCCATGCCTGCATCTTAGCAGTGTGGTGCAATGGATCCTCTCTCTTCTTTGGCAGAGATAAGAGTGGGAAGAGCACATCATGGCCTGGCACTGTGGGAAGCAAGGGATCCCTACTGCAGGACAGATGGCCTTGTCCTCAGTTTACAGGTACAGGTGGAGTACCCCTTATCTGAAATTGTTTTGGTCCAGAACAACTTAGAATTAAAAAAAAAAAAAATTCCACATGCCTAAAGAGGTATCTTGGGAATAGCACCAAGTTTAAAATACAAAATTCATTTACGTTTCATTTATGTCTTTATTCACAAAGCCTGGTTGAAATTTTATACAGTTTTTTTTTCAGTGTGCCTGTTTTGTCGGCAACCCATCACATGAGGTCAAGATGGAATTTTCCACACGTGGCATTATGTCAGTGCTCAAAAATTTTCAGATTTTAGAGAATTTCAGATTTTTGGATTAGGGATTGTCAACCTACAACAGACATCTCCCACAACCTCCTTGCCAGCACCGGATGCCAGCAGATCTCCCACTGATGCTCATAATGATTTGGAGGTACTAGTTAGACATTAGTTACTGGAAATGAAATTTATCAGGAGCCAAAGGAAGCAAGCTGAATTGTCTACCAGGCTGGTCATATTTGGCCAGTGGTGGAACTCTGAGGCAGTACTTCTGGGCAGGCTTGGGGGTTGGACAGGTTGAGGTGACAGGACAGGACAACTGACGCTGAGATACTCAGACTCTTCTGTCTTCAGCAGGCTCCAAGATCCAGATTTGGTAGGAATTCAGATCACTAGGAGAGGCTTTGAAACTATGGGAGGTGAGACTTGATGTTTATTAAGAAAGTGCTAACTCTGGGTTTTACAGAGAAGTTCTCCTGGGAAGGAAGGAAAGGAACAAATATGTAATAGGGCAGGTCAGTGGTGTGGGCTGTGTGTGAGACAGATTTGGGTCTACATCCGACCTCTGCATTTACCAACAATGTGATTTTAGTGGGTTGTTTAAATCCACGGGCCTCAGTTTCCCTATCTTTAAAATGAGATTAATTATATATTCTTTTTAAGAGGGAGAGAGTGACAGGAGTGAGAAAGAGAGAATCAAATTTCATTTATTTTTTCATCTGCCCTTTGTTTCTCCGACACTTAATTGGGTATGTATATGTGGTGCTGGGGTTTGAACCTGGGTCCTTGTGCATGCCAGGCAAGTGCCATAACTGAAGAGCCACCCCTCCAGCCCAATTATATATTCTTATTCTGCTATTTTTATAATTAAATGACATGTTGGGCTAGAGAGCTGGCTCAGTGGTAGAGTGCTTGCCTGGTATGCACGAGGTCCCGGGTTCGATAACCAGCACTACATACACAAATAAAGGAAAAACAAAAACCAAAAAAAAAAAAAAACTCTCTCTTTAAAAAATATTAAATGACATGTTTCTAAGGTACTAGGTTATCTTTGCTCATAAACAATAACTATTATACCTATTTAATGATTATTGAGTCCTACCATATCCTGAGTACTGTGCTCAGAGACCTGTGAGTTTCATTTTATCCTCCAACAGCCATATGGGCAGGACCCATTAATTCTTGGGGTCAACGGCAAAATGAAAATATGGAGCCTCTGTTCAAAATTAAGAATTTCAAGACAGGCACAGCAGTACATTAAGCTAAATATAAGGCCAGGGTGACTGTATAAGTTTCAGCCCATGAAGTCCAGCCATGCCAAAGAGTAGAGAGCAATTTACTTCTCTTTCATTTTTTTGGTCCCTCAATAAAAACTAAGGAACGGAGGTTTAGGTAGTCAATAAAAAAGAGTATCTGCCATGCATCCTTTATCATCTTTTAGAACTTTGAGACTGTATCAGCATGGAGTTTTTTTTTTTTTAGAGAGAGAGAGAGAATCAATTTTGTTTAGTTTTTCATGTGGCTTTCATTGTTCCGAGACTCTGTTGTATACATGGTGCTGGGGTTCGAACCCGCATCCTCGTGCATGCCAGGCAAGCACCAGAACCGCTGAGCCACCGCTCCAGCCCCCAACATGGAGTTTTGATCCATATCCCCACCTTGAATTTGGACTAACACTGTTTTAGGGGTTACCATGTACCTTACACTAGGGACTTGATATACCTTATCTCAGTCATCCAACAATGCTATAAAGCCTGTGTCATAGACTTAACTTACAAATGAGGAAACTAAGTCCCATTAAGGTGAAGACCCTAACCCAAGGTCATGTGCCAAGACTGAGTGGTTCTACAGGCCTGAGGTTTATATCCTAAAAACCTTGTCCTATCATAATACAGTAGACCTTCCATCCCCATCCACATAAAACAAAAACAAACAAATCAAAACAAAAACAAAACCAAAATACAACAGGAGGGCCACAGAAGGCCTGTGTTCATTTGCTCCTAGATCATGCAGTCTGACTCGGCAGATGCAGTTAAATAATAAATGAAATACAGATCTGCATCCAGAACGGGTGCAAGGATGTTCCTGACATTATTTATATCAGCAAATAACAAAAGGAAATCATTTAATAATGAGTGATTAAATAAACTAGCATAAATTCATTCAAAGGAACTCTACGCTATCATTTACAGTGATGCTACAGAGAATATGTAATGATGCACCAGAGTTGATTTCATTGTACAAAGGAGGTCATCAAATGATATGCATATAGATGAGTGTAAAATCTTACATGTGTCATATCATATATACACAGATCTATATATTAAATATATATGTATATAAAAAATGTATGCCATAGTCTGAATGTGTCTAAAATTCCCCACTACAACCTTTGGGGAGGGTTTAGGTCTTGGGGCTCTGCATTCATGGCTGTCTAATGCTGCTATAAAAAAGGCTGTGGGAGTAGATCTCTTTGCCTTCTGCCTTCTGCAGGTGAGGATGTAGCAAATTGGCCCACACTAGATGCTGGCACCTTGATCTTGGGCTTCCAGACCCCAGAAATGTGAGGAATACATTTTCCGTTCTCCCTGCTTTACCCAGTCTGTGGTATTC
This sequence comes from Aplodontia rufa, assembly GCA_004027875.1. NCBI lineage: Eukaryota > Metazoa > Chordata > Mammalia > Rodentia > Aplodontiidae > Aplodontia > Aplodontia rufa. The sequence continues at coordinate 5,323 of PVKS010010611.1, read as the reverse complement.
TGTTTTATCGGCACAAAATGAACTATGACAGAATGTGTGTGTAAATAGATACACAACACACATGTGTATTAGTGACAAACAGGACAGAATCCAAAGAACTTTTTGGAGCTCATTTTTTCATAAACCACACATGATTAAGAAGGTGATGGATTTTAGGATATGTCACACTCAAGGAAACAGCAGAGTTGGCTGCTGTGGTTTGAAAGTGTCCCTCAGAATCCCATGTGTTGAAGGCTTGGTTATCAGCCTCTGGTGCTACAGTGAGGTGGTAGAACCAAGCGGTGGGGCTCTCTTTGCTTCCTGGCTTCCATGATGTGCCACAGGCCAAAAGTGATGGGCCAAGCAACTGAAACTGTGAGCAAAAATAAACCTTTCTTCCCTTTAGATTGATTGATATCAGGTGTCTGTTACAGGCCATAGACATTGGGAAGAGTTCTTCTCACCCTTTTCCCCAAAACAAATCATAAAATTTAGCTGATCTTCTTCTGAAAATTGCTTGTAACACACTCATTCCAGAGGAGCCCTTCCCCGAGGGAAAGTAATGTCACACAAGCATGCCAAGAAAATTCTGAAAAAACCTGGCCTTGCTGAGCTAATGCCCCTCCCCCAGTTCACTCCATTAGATCAGAAACCCTTCCATCCTTCAATCAAATTTATGCTTGACTATCTATAAAAATAAGTCTTCTTTGTTTCTTTGGCTTTTCACTTCTGAAGGATCTGTGTCATATACAATTTATATTAAATAAATTTTTAGACTTTTTAAAATTTTTCTTGTGTTACAGGGAAATTAGCCTTGAATCTAGCAATATATAATAAGAAAAATAGCAAAAAAAAAAACAAAAACAAAAACAAAAAAACAACCACCCATTCTCTCCTGCAAGGGTAAAAGTGCAGGATTGAGGTGCTGTGCCTGCTAACAGATGAGTGGACACTTGGGTGGTGCCCTAACCAGGCACCCTTGTACCATTTCGACTAGTGTACATTTCCTGGGCAGCTGTATCAGAGGATCTGTTGGGGCAGGCACCTGCAGATTACCTGGCAACTCCTCAGTTGCTGTGTTATAAGCAGGGGCTGCCTCACCTCTCCCTCTGAGGATGTATAGGCTCAAAGGAGCCTTCAACCCTGCGTCACTTGTGACACGGTAACCTCTTCCCATGCAAAGTCTTTCATAATCTCAACAGCATGACTGCATTCGTAGATGCCAATTATTAAATGTACCATTATTTTATAACCTTGAAGAAAACAAAAGCTGCCAATTAAATTGTGTTCAATGCTTTCTTACCACTACACAGTTTTGTTGTTGTTCATTCTGGAAAAGCTCCTTCATAATGAAGACAAATTTTTATTACCTTTCACTTTAGGGTATAGAAGCAAAGTACGGATGGTCCATGACTTGCAATGGTGCTATGTTCCTGACATAATCCACTGTTAAGTCAAAAGTGGATTTAATATTCCTATCCTACTGAACATCTGAGCTTAGCAACAGAGCACACTAGAATATCCACTTTTTGCCCTTGCGATCTTGTGGCTGGCTGACTAAGAGTTATGGCTCACTGCAGCTCACCCGCATAAGAGAACATCGCACCACATTTCACTAGCCCAGGCAAAAAATAAAAAATAAAAATCAAAAAATCCAAATTCAAAGCATAGGTTCTACTGAATGTGTATCACTTTTACACTATTGTGAAGTCCAAAAATTGTAAATGGAACCATTATCAAAGACAGTCTGTGTATTGGCTCATGTTTTCCAAAACTTTTTCACAGTTAGAATCCAAGAGCTCTCATCATTTTTTGACTTGGAATCATGATGTTCATGATTTTCCAAGGCCCTGGGTTTCATGAGAGCACTGGTGATGTAGCACTTCTTCAATCACCCGCAACAGAACTGCATGCCTCAAAGCCAGGGGTGCGGAAGTTCTTAAGCCAGCTCTGCAATTATCCAGGGCTTGTGCACTGTGACTCCCACTTTGGGAATGTGGTTCAGCAAGTGTGACTCACACTTTCCCAACTCCCTCCACACAACTAGTTTGATCCAAAGAGGCTTAACAAGTATTTCAGTTTTCTCTGCATGATTGTTTTCCCAAGCTGATGGTCCTCCACTCTGCAAACTTGTGACAGGGTTCAGGATGTGCCATTCTAAAATATGGCACCTTGGCACTGGAGAAAACAGCAGGACAGGAAAGTGTCTCTTACTTTCCCCTGACTCTTCTCCCCTGTAGCATGTTATCAGACCCTCAGACCCTAGATCCACAGGTACCCTTCCTGTGCTTCAAGGAGAGGAACATTCTTACTTCTGAAGACACTGGATCACAGGAGAACATGAATAAAGACATTTTGCTAAGTTCCCCTGGCTTATTCCCACTAGATCATAACCCCATTTTCCAACCATATTTCTCTACACTTTATTAAACTTAAGCATGAAAAATACACAAATTTACTTTTTTCTTTGTGTGTGTGGGGGAACTTCATGTTTTATAAAGGTTCTTGTGTCAGGTATAACTTGTTGTACACACATTTGTGGTTTTTTTCTATTGCTAATCCATCTTTTGTTACAGGACTTTGTTTTGAACACTGTAATGGGCAAGAAAAATAAATCTTTCCTCCCTTCCAGATACTGCCTCATGTGATGTTTGCATATGCCCATGTCATGCAGCTGGCTGCAAAAAATATGAGGTATTCTAGCTTCAGATATGTTTAAAGGGAGGGGAGTGCTTTAGCTCGAAGGAAACGCTGTAATGTTCATCCCACACTGATGCTGATGCTACACCTTTAGCATTCTCTTTTTGGTGATTTTTCTTCCCCTCTTGCAAATTGCCATAACACATGGGGCACAAATTTTCTTTCTGTCACTGTCATGCCTGCTGTGAAATTATGAGTAGTCCATGTGTGCCCGTGACACATTTTTTTTACCACTCTTCTTTAAATCACCATCCACCTCCTAAATGGTGGGCCTGCTTCTTACCAGCCCTTTGAGTACTCACTGCTATTGCACCTGGCAGACTCTCTGGAGTTAACGTTGTTAGAGTAATGCAACTCAAGAACCAAGGAAGAGCACAATGAACAGATGGCTGCTTAGTAAAAAATGATGCTAAATTACATGGAAGGCACACAATTTGCAAAAACCACCTGTGGGGGGGCTGGAGCTATGGCTTGGTGGTTACTGCACTTGCCCAGCATGCTCAAGTACACGGGTTCAAACCCCAACACCCACGTACACAACTAAGTGTTAGAGCAATGAAAGCCTTGTGAAAAACTCAATAAAAATTGATTCTCTCTCTTTCTCTCTCTAACTGTACTTTTCTCTAATTAAAAAAAAAAAACCCACCTGGTGGTTATCCATGATCTGGCTTTTCCCCTTGATATCAAAGTTTAAATCCATTGATTGCTAATGTTTTGATAATGTTTCCCCCTCAACTGTATTTCTATATTCTTCTAATAAAAAAAAGATATTATAAAAGCAAAAAAAAAAACCCACCTGTTGATTTTCAGAGAAAGACACTTCTGCTCATTCATGTATCATTTTGTTGTAGTCATCATGAAAGCTTACATGTATGGTCTCATATGCACTTGCTCACATATGTACATATGTTCAATGTCACCAAAATATCTAAAATGTCATTTTAGGGTATCCTTTAAAACTTCCCCATATTTGTGAATAGCATTGCACTTTTTTTTTCTTTTTAAAGCAGTGCTGGAGATGGATCCCAGGACCACCCACAAACCAGGCAAGTGGTCTACACTGAGCTACATACCCAGCCCAGGTTCCAGGTTACTTACATTTTTAAAAAGCTCTAGTAATTATTAGCTTTGAGAGCCCAGGTTTTAGTAAGTTGAGAAGAGTTTCACTGCTCCTTATTCCTATAATTTTAGGGTAAGCTAAAGTCGCTGGGAAGAATGAGCCAAGCAGGGGCCTGGCTCCCATGCAAGGGATGCAGAAGCCCATGAATTCCCAAAAAAGCCAGCATGGAGTCATGTGGTTGGCAGAAGCAGATGGGTCCAACAACCTGGGAATCTGGAAACTTCTTAGGACCTGCCCAGCATTCAAGTGCAGTGATTCACACTGAACTGTCCTGATGGAGGGATTGCTTACAACAGCATTCAGGAGACTTGAGTCCCAAGGTCACTTTATTTTAAATCACTATAAGCAACAGAGACCAAGTTTAAAATCTATAAAATGTAGGTGAACTTGTTAGGTTGTATTAAGCAATAAAACCTAATGATTTCCTGACTGTGAACTTGTAAGATCCATGAATAACTCCATACCTGGACCTTTTGTAAATGTGTATACATGACTATAGCCACTTACCAAGCACATTCTACTGGGAAGCTGACTTATTAAAAATGTGGACCAAGTCCAAGCTTGGATCAAGCACATATTAAGAACCCAAGTCCACCTGCAAAATAATCCTGTACATTCTTCTAAACATTCCTTATTTATCTGATACGCTAGTTACATTTTAAGTTTTTTTCCTTCAATGATGTTGTTTGGGTATACGCATGCTAGAAACAACTTCAGTGTGTTGCAAGTTAGTAAAATAAACCTGGGTGTATGTGAACATCACTTAATACTTAATATGTTCATGATTTTTAAAACCTTAGCCCAGCATAGCACCCTGCACAGCAAAGTACTTGTTGGAAGAATGAATACAGAACATTCTGGCCTATTTTACATAATCACATATTAGTGATTATTTAAACACTGTAAAAAGTAACACAGTTTTTGATCTTTTAAAAAGGATTAAAACTAAATCCCATGGCATGTAAAAACAATCTTGGACATGCACAACCTTTTATAATTTGATAGAAATCTTCCCATAAAACCACGTGTATATGAGTGCAGTTATACATTTAAAATCCCATGATATTTCACCATCCCAAGAATATAATAAAACTATATCGCTTCTCTACTTAATAAGCTTGCAGACTAGAAACCCAGAAATTAGTATTTTATACTAAAGGGCAATTTTAAAAAGTGCTGGCCTGCTCTGTTGAGAAAAGTAGACCTCTTTTCTTACCATTCTTATCCTAGATTTTGAGGCTTTTCTTCAAGGATGCAGAAGAGAATGTTCCTCAGAAAAGGGAGGAGGTATACCTCAAGTTCATGTGTGTGCCACAAACATTATTGGGGGGAAAACCTGGTGAAAAGCACCCTAGCAAAGGCAAGTCACCAAGACCAGGATTCTGGATGACACAGGGTTGTGAGGGAGAGGGTAGGACAAGCTTCCAGACATGGTTACATCTGGCCAGGGACAAGAAGGCCATCTCTCTGGAAGGAATGCTGGAATAACCTACTGAACTAGGGCAGGGCACCAGAGCTGGCACA